>JAPMOR010016510.1:1546906-1700498 GCA_026543865.1 Argiope aurantia | reverse complement strand
AATTTCATTTTCCAGTCTAAATATCTGTACTTTTCTAAATATCGTCTGCTTATTAATTGCATTTTTCTCTCTTTTGTTTTTGGCAACTATTGAAATGTTATGTTTACTTTTGATGTGTTTGTTCTATGTAGTACTTTTGTATGTGATGTTTTATTCGATCGGATATTAAGGAGAATGCATAAGTTAATTTCCAATCAACTAAATCACTGACTTTTAAGAGTTAATTTCAAATCACTTAAACTGACTGATTTATGAAGATTTGAATATCACTATTCAATAAAAAAAAGGATAATTTCAGATTTTTCATTGATCGTTTCAAAGAAAATACGCCAATAAGCGCGCAGGTTTCTGAAGATTAATTGGCCTAAGATTATGAAAATGGTGAGTTTTTCTAAATTTTTAACATTTAAAACTTCATAAATAAGTCTTAGTTGATCGTGGAAAATAGAAACATCCATTCATTTATTTAAAATTTGGTGTGTCCAGAATATTTATCAGAATATGATACCTTACTGCATTAAATTTAGACTTCATAATTTTTGAAATATATTTATAAGCAGGAACAAAATATTATTATTGATTTCATTTCAATCCTTTTGAAAGCAAAACTAAAAACTGAATTTTATACTGAATCTCAGAAATTTTTGTTGAATTATTGTTTGAGATATTACATAAACTATGTAAAATATTTTGTAGTTAACATAAGATTTAAATACCGAGCGATTCTGTTTGCAATACTCATATTCAATAATAATAATAATTAATAAATAACAACAAAGATGATTAATAAAATAAAACGCTTGGTTTTATTAAAAAATATCTTAATATTAATTGCAATTTCGTCATTTACATTTTTAATTAAAGTTGAAGTTTTACCGGAAATGACAACAAATTAGCAAAATATATATAGTAAATTGAACGAAAAGATCTAAACAATATAAGTTTGGTATGACTATCAAAATTTGAAGATTAAAAATGTTTTGTTTGAGAATCCTTTAAGAGACCAGTTACTTAAAATATTTAATTGAAAATTGTAGCGAGCGGTAATACTGGCGAACCGGCTGGTCGCCAAAGGCGGCTAGTTGAAAATAAAATTAATTAAATGCAAACGGTTTTATTCTGCAATTAATTTCTATGGTATAAAAGGAAATAAAAAATCCCAAATTAAAAAAGAATGGATAAATAGGGAGGAAATATAATTTACAGCATAACAATGAGTGACTGAAAATGGTCGTGAACTAAAGCGGGAAAAAAAAAAAGTAATAAAGATGGATAATATCTTTCAATATTGAATCGCTGTGCATAATATGTTAATACATGATTTCATTAATATTATAGGATATTTCTTTTATGATTTGTAATACTTTGAGATTAAATATTTTATTTTTCTTGAGAAAAATATTAGAAAACACATCAAGGATATATGTCTATTTAATTAGATTTTGTTAAATGATCTCACTAATGTGGTGTAGAAATTTAAATCGAAGTGCCGGATTAATTGTCGCCCTCATCACTTGATTACGGTTGAAAATTACAAACAAAAAATTTCTTTAAAATTTGTGATTATGTTGGTATATTTGAATACTCTTATATGAAAGGTTTATAATTATTTCAAATTTCATAAAATAATAACATAAATTTTACTGCCATTCGCTTGAATTATTTTTATTTCTCTTCTTTATCTTAAGCATTATTAAAAAATTTGCTTACACAGTCCATTATCAGATCGAAAAGATTATCATGCTTATGCAGTTTCATAAGACATTTGCTCGTTAGTTACACATCTTCAAATGTCAACAGATATTTTATTTGTTCTTTTAAAAGAAGGGAAAGCTCAACCTTTTATTATAATTTAGAAATATGTTTTCTAGGTTCCTGAAATCTGATCAAAAAGGGAAAGAGAACCTGAAGAAATGCATATGTATAATTCTTTATATGTAGCAGAAGATTTAATTATACATATATGTATATAAATGTGTACGGATTTTTAGAAATTTCGAACTCATCAAGTAGTGCAAATATTGTAAATAAAGTTTAAATAAATTTTGTTTATAAATGAATTTGTGGAAATATTATTCATCCTTGAAAGTCATAGTTTCAGGATACCGCTTGGGTATATAAGTCATTACAGAAAATTCAGTCAAAAATGTGAAGTAAATTGTTACTACACTTTGTATATGTAAAATCTTATTTAACGTAGGTCGTTATAAATAAATTGTTTTTCCAATCTTCAAAAATAAAAGAAAGGGGGGGGGATCACAGTTTTTTTTTTTTTTAAAAATATTTGTCTATTACTCACATTACGAGCAACAGAAAATCACATTTATAATTATTATGTTACACATTTATAATGAAGTATAAAATTTCCACAACACGAAGAAATTTTATAAGTAAATAGCATTAATATAAGAGATTTTGTATAAATTAAAGAAGTGTTACATTTTTGTGTATGGAATTTTAATGAAATATAATTTTGAGATATTCAAAGTTAATCATACATCATGAAAATATTAGAAATTTAAAGTTTATTAATTTGTGGTTGTAAAATGTTGTCTACTCTTTAAATATACAGGGTGTCCAAAAACCTTGACCGGGGCTTTTATTCTTTAAATATTTATCACAGACATACACTGCAAATTACAAAGTTGCGTAAAAAAAAGGTGCAAAATGTTATGAAATCGATTAAAATTTTCAGGGGATTAGACTTTAAAAAATACAAAATTTAAATTTTTATACGGGCTCCGTACAAAAAATTCCCAGCGAGTAAAATGTGCCCCATCCTCTAATAAGGTCATGTACAAAATTTCAGAATTTTTCATAAAAACTCTCAAAGATATGTTAAAATAAATTTGGTGAAGAATCAATCATAAATTAAAATGCAAATGTTTACAGCCTCAGTGTAGGTAACGCGCCGCAGGAATGCATCATAAGGAAATTAAATATTCTTTATATATTTAGTTTTAAATACAAATTTTAAAAATCTATGTTTCTTGAAAAATACTTTAAAATTTTATATCATGAATTACAGAATATAACTTAAAAATAGCGCAGTCAATGAACTTGTAAAAATACTTACGTAGTCTTTTCTTTATTATTTCTTCAAATTTTAAATACTTTTGAACCAATAAATAGCAAAATTATTATTTATTTATTCAATCATTACTTTCTTTGTTAATTTGTGTACGACCCTTAAAACACGAACATCCGACATGATTTTTCCTTTTTGCGAACTCATATCCAGGCATCGAAAAGTGGTTTAAGTCAGCATTTATATAGTTTCATATCTTTGAGACTTTTTGTGATAAATTGCTGAAATTTTGTACATGCCCTTATTAGAATATGGGTCACATTTTACTCCTTGGAAATATTTTTGTACGCGTTTGGTATAAAAATTTAAATTTTGTATTTTTTGAAGTTCAATCCCCTGAAAATTTTAATCGATTTCATATTTCACACCATTTTTTACGCAACTTTATAATTTACAATATATGTCTATGATCAATATTTCAGGAATAAAAGCCGCGGTCAAGGTTTTTGAGGCACCGTGTATAATGAGAATTATATAACTGAGTATTTTGCACAATTTTTAACTAATGCATTGCAAAACGTGTTAAAATACGAATTTTAGTTTATTTTTATTTGTTTAATTAGTTGTTTTTTAGTAATTGTTTGTTTATTGCTCACATTAAGCATTATAAAAGTAAAGTAAATATTTTTTTAACAACTATATATTCTTTTGTTTTGAATTTTCCTGAAATAATTTCTAAAATTAACAGATGATATAGACAATATTAGATATTTAAAAATATATGTATTATATGTATATATGAGTAAAATTATGCTAATTAATTATAAAATTGGCACTATGAATGTGTTAACTGTGAATGTGTTTTCCCCCAAGCAATAAAAATAAAATAAAAAAAATAGAAAGTATAAATGAAGGAAATAAATATTATATATAGATGTGCAGGTGATCAAATTTAAAATTATTTCAGATTACTTTAACATTTGTTTATTTTTCTTAAAAAAGAGTTAATTTTTCATTTTTTTTTTCATTTTGTAATTTAAAAGTTTTATAAGGTATGAATATGGTAAAATGCATGCTATAATAATAGTTTTAAAAGTTGAAGAAATATTAAGATGAAAATCATGGAAAACATCATTCTATTAAAAGCAAGTAAGTGTTTTATGGAGTTTTAAATTTCTCAAAATAAGCAACAAACAAAATTATTTATAAGTAAAATAGAAAAATAAGCTACGCAAAATATTTCGTATTTTCAGTTATTTGGTAAAATAATCGAAAGTACGATAGTTTGAAATATTATGACACTAGTTTATAGAATTTGAGAAAACTGAATAACCAATAAGTCAGTATTTCAGTATGTCGCCTTAAGTGTTCAGTAATAAATCGCCTAATGATTGGTATTGGGTCCCCCGTTGATAAAACACATTGCGAAGTGTTTGGTATGAAATCGCCTGTGATAATACACGTATGGTAATGATCGGCAAATTTGTCGGAAACAGGCCAAGGCGATAATCGCCGGTTATTCTGCCGGGAGGGCATGCCCAATACTATGGCGACCCCATCCGGTCCTTCCAAGTTCTGTAGAGCGGTATTTGGCCAACGATCTTTTGTTTGTCAGCTGCAGTCGGTAATATTTCTTTAGCGTAATAATTACAGCCTGATAATTTAGATTGCAAAAAACAGACATTTTACTGTTAAATAAACTTAATTTACAATTTATTTATTCGAGTGATTTATATTGAATTCACATAATTTGGCGACAGCAAAGTAAGTCTTCTTAGCATGCATATTGCACAAGAGTGTCAAGAAAAAAAGTGTTCCATTAAATTTAGCTTAACCATTAATAACATTTTAGTCAGAATTCTCATAATGTAATAAATAAAAGAAATTTACAATTCGTTACCGAGGAAGTAAAAATTAGATGAATAAAACGACGATTAATTTTAGAATTATTCATTGAATTCTGAATTAGGGAAAACAACTCTACGACCTCTTCATGATAATATAAAAACATTTCTGTAATAATTTCACTGGCAGGTAATAGAAATACTCAATGAAATTTTTTTTTTTTTTTATAACCTATGATAACATCTTAGCGAAAGACCCAGAACAATCGATAAAAATGCGACTTATTCATTTGCCAGCTTATCGAGTATTTCTCTAAATATAGTGGAAATTATAAGCTGGATGAACGACATTTAAATTAGATGCTTGAAAAACTGCTGACTTAACGTCTATCACATCCACCGCGTTATTTTCATATTCGGCCGACCAAAAATTGCCAGCAAAACGTGCCTGTCATCTTGTCGGTTGTATTGCCTAAAGTAGTGCAAATTATAAAATGAATGAACATTTGAATCACATGACAAATTCTGTGGACTTCACGTCTTCGACATATATCGCATTCAGTTTTTAGTCACTATATCAAAAACTGTTCGCAAAATGCGCATATTATTGACCTGCAACTCTATCGATTAGTTTGCCAAATATAATCAAACTCTTAATCGGTAACTGGATATTTCGAAAGCTTACAAAATATTAACTTTAAACTGGCTTTTAAAATATCACATTCGGTAATGTGGAACTCTTCATAACCATCCTGAAAACGTGAAGATTTTTTGAAGATGACACTCTCAATTTTCTCTCCAACGGAAAGGGGTGGGGGTCATTTGCTCCCCTGCCAACGCCGCCTCTGGGATGTGCTGCTTTGGGTAGATCTAAAAGCCTTACATTTAACTTACTAAACTCCAAGTAAAATTTAAGTCATGATAGTTCAGCTGTGAGATACGATGTAATGAGGTCCGGACAAAATAAGAGGAAAAAACACCTACCATTTGAGGTATACGAGAGTGTTTCTGAATTTACATTTCTTTGTTACTGTCTTCACAAAGTTTGAGAAGAATTTGAGTTGCACTGCATATTTTCTAGAATTTTCCATATTTTTACACCAGAATAATTAGGAAGGTAAATAGGTTTAGGAAATATAACTTTAATAAAAACACTGAAAAAAACTTTTTTCAGATGGATAAAGAACTGTATTTTTAAAATATAATCTAAGAAGAACAATGTTGTTAAAAAGGATTGACTGAGTGCCACTACTGACCAAGCTGCATCAAACGCATTATAATTCAATGAACAAATCTTAAATCAGTATTGATATAAAATAATAGTAAAAAAAAAAACAAAGAAAAGATGTAAATAGAAATTAAATATTCTGTATGAAACCAATGCCACGACAAAAATTTTGTTATGGTGAGGCTCGCCTGGAAAATATCTAGTTAAATAATTCGCACTCAAGCTCACGATGCGAAATGACACACAGAAAACCTGATTTTTCCTCTCAGTTCAATACATTTTAAGAATAGTTTTTACACTACAAAAAAATTACAATGTTCAAATTCTGAAAGAAACATTTCTGGTTAAAAAAGGCTGATAGTTTCAAAAGGAAATTAAAACTTCCCATGAATAAATTCAATATTTGCATATTATTGCGACTTGTCGATAATCAACCATTTCCATTCAAATCCTTGTATTCACACTCTTGTTCATAAATTAAAGATAATCCAGAATCACACAGAAATCGAACTCTAAAGTAAAAATTTTACCTGTAGAATTATTACACACATCTTCAAGAGTAATATGCAAATTACAGGATAACCCCAGACGCCGCCGAAAGTAGGTCACACTGACGCGAGTGTAAGAGAGCGGTATCCGAAGAACTTGGAATCCTCCAAAGTATTTCTAGGCTTTGGCAACGATTCTAAGATGATGGAAATGTCCGTAAACGTTACAGTACAAGTCGCCCCTGAATTACAAAGTCGAATGATGACCAATATTAGGCAGTAACTGCCAAAAGAAGCAGATGGAGCACGCATTAGACCTGTCTCGTCAGCTATTTTCAGCCACGGGTACGACAGTTTAAAGGCAAACCATGTATAGACGTTTGAGACAGATGTGTTCCGCTCACGGCAACTCACTGTCGTCAACTGTTAGTCTGGATTTGAGAACATGCAACGTGGACATTGTCACAATGGGCTTGTGTGATGCTTTTCGAAGAGTCCAGGTTTAGATTGCAGTTTGATTTGGGTCGGACTTTCAAATGGAGACCATCAGGTACCCTTATCACCAAGAGTACACCATTGAACGACACCATTTTGGTGATGCAGGATTGCTGGTTTGGAGTGGAATCATACTGGGTTACAGAATAAATTTGCTTTTTCAAATCATTTATCCAGACATCATTCTGGAAACACATGTACTATTGTTTAAGGGAGCCATGAGCGCAGAATTTGTTTATGGATGACAACGCCCGCATTATAAGCGGATGACTTTAATCTGAGGATATGGAATGGATACAATTTTCACCTGACTTGAATCCGATAGAGAATGTATGGAACATGCTTGGCCGACGAGTTGCAAACCGTCCACCACCTCCTACAGGTGTACTGGAACTTCAGAGAGCATTGCTTGCTGAGTGGAGTAATCTTTCCCAAAGTTTAACTCGATAATTTGATACTCACCATGCTTAGGTATTGACTGGACTGTATTTTAATGTCTGGGAGACATACACAGTTAAGTTTTTGCTGGTTTGGAGTGGAGCAAACATCGTAGTTTATGTGAATGGTATACACACACCAACTATTTTGTTGTTTATCTTTTACTGAATAAGTGGAATGAATAAATCACGTTTGTTTAGTTTCTGAACTTTTTTTTATTTGTCTGAGAAGGCATTATACTTAATCTATGGGCATGAGTGTGTGTAGAATGCTAAAAGTAGCAAGCCGCACACACACACACACGCACACACAATGCTCATTTTTTAAAATATTGAAAATAAAAATATCTTGGAAATGATCTAAAGCATCTAATCTAAAGCATTTCTTTCGCGTTTTTCCAATTAATAAGCAACAGCCGGTTGCCAGAATGTAAAATATAGTAGAAAACAATGATGGAAATACAAGGCACTAATATCATTTTCTTTTGACCTAATTTTTTACTTAAATTACAAAAGCTACAAATTTCAAAGAAATAAATTAAAACAATAATACATGGTAAAATATTTATTTTACATTTCAAAAACTTGACAATATTGTTAAGCTGAATACATAAGTTATAAATATATATTAAATAATGAATGTTCCCTATTATATTCACACAAACAGATAAGATAATGACATAATATATATTTTTTGCAAACCTAGGAAACATTGATAAACACTGATTAACAACACACAGCTAAATACAACATCATATACATAAAACAGCTACAAATTCTTTGAATAAAATTCGCTTCATAAAGCAATATATATATATTTTTATTTCAAAAAGCACAACTGATGTCTGTTCCCAAAATACAAAATTGGGTTCTTATATTAATCTGACGCCATGGAAAAACAATCTTTTAAAAATTTGTCAAAAGCATAAAAAAATATTTATTTCACTTTACAACAACAATATTGTATTATTAAATTTTATATATATGAGAGAGAGAGAGAGAGAGAGAGATGAATAATAATATGAAATTAGGTTCTGAATTGTATTCAGGTGCATAAATAGATAATAATAAAAAAATTAAAGTTAAAATTAGAAAATCGAAATTCTACAGCCATTATTAAAATCAAATCAAATAATACATTATTCAGAGAGGTCTGAAAAAATTCTGTAAAACATAATTCAGAGGTGTAGCGCCCAGGGCCATAACTTAGGGGCATGTCATGGAGACAAAATTTTATATCCTTCTAAAAGAAAATATGCTTAGAAAACAAATATCATATCCCTTATGGAGTTCAGAATTACAGTGCCCGTGAGTAACGACGACAGAGAAAATCACATTATACTCAAATGAAGTTTACACTTAAAAAGCATTTGATGGTGACTAGACGTGAAAACCGATCAACCAATTTTAAAGCAAAAAAATTAAAGCAATAATAAATGGCAACGTATTTATTTCATTTTTCAAACACTTGACTATAATGTGAAATTGAATACATATACATTGAAGTGCTAGAAAAACTGGTACACCAATCTAATATGGTGTAGAGTCCCTATGAGCACGTAGAAGTGCCGCAACACGGCGCGACATGAATTCAACTAATTTGTGAAGACATTCTGCAGACGAGTTCATACCATGATTCATGCAGGGCAGTCCACAAAGCCATGGGAATGCGAGGTGGTTGAAATCTCCTAAAGACAGCATCTTGCAAAACATCCCATATATGCTCGATAATGTTCATATTAGGGGAATTAGGTGGCCAAGAGAGGGAACAAAATTCAGAAAGTGCTCTTGAAGCCTTTCGATAGCTATTGTAGACCAGTGAGGTGGCGCATTATTCTGTTCGAATTGTCTACGTCCGTCCGAATGCACACAGGACATGAATGGATGCAGATGGTTAGAATGGATGTTAACGTACCACTGACCTGTCATGATCAAGTCAAGATGTACCGACGGTCTAATTTCATGCCAACTGTACACGCCCCATGCTATCACAGAGCCTCCATCAGTTTGAGCAGTTCCTTGTAGTCATAAGGGATCCATGGATTTTTCTCCACACCCGAACACAGCCATCATCCGGATACAATTGGAAACGTGACTCGTCAGACCAGACTATGTTTTCAGATGACGGTGTTGGCGAGCCCATGCAAGGCGTAGAGCTTTGTGCCGCTAAGTCAACAATGGTACACGAGATGGTCTGCGGCTGTGAAAGCCCATATCAATTAGGGTACGTTGCACAGTGCGTATGCTTACCCTTGTTGATGGGATTGCATTGAAATCCGTAGCAACTTGAGGAAGTGTTGAACGTCTATCTTGTGTAATGATTCTTTTCAGTCGTCAAGTTTTACCAGAAACCGGATATTCGCTGGACACCCTTGAAAAGGTCGTGCGCGAATCCAAATTTCATTGCTACTTCGGAAATGCTGTGGCCCATCTCTCGTGCGAAGACGGTTAGTCCCTGATGAAAATCACTTAAATCTTGATAACCTGCCATTGTAACAGTAAAAATCGATGTAATAGTGACTTGAGACACCTGTGGTCTTAGATACGTACTGTCGCCTTTTCGTGTTATACTGATTGGTTAAACACCTCCATTTTTTTGCATACGACCTGCTATACTAGTTTTTCTGGCTCTTCAATGTATTATAAAAATGTATTAAGTAATGAATGTTTCCTATTACTTTTACATGTACAGATAATTACATAATATATATTTCTTTCAAAACTACACTCATTTCCATAAATTAGGGATATTGCAAGTTCAGGAAAAGAAAGAGTCAGAAGCTAAACAAATGTGATTTATTTGTAAAACCTATTTATTAAACGAAAGGTGAAGAGGAGGTTGACACTCTGGGCGATTCCAAGTTCCTAGGACACTTTCAGCTGGGTACACCAACATTCCAGATGGCCGATAATTCTACCACGTAAAAAACCATCAAATCAGCCAAGTGCGTTCTTTCTGTCATAACTATGCGGTTATTGCACTGAAAGGCTTATAAAGCGCTTGCGAACAATTTTACTTCTTTGACTGTATTCCTTATACATCACTCTCTTATACTCTCGTCATTGTGACGTACTATTGGTGTCATCTGGTGGCTTCCTGCAATTTGCATATGATTTTTGAGGATTTGTGTAGTTATTTTACGGGTGATATATTTATTTTAGAGTTCGATTTCCGCGTGACTCTGAATCATCCTTAATTTATGGACATGAGTGTAGAAAACATTGATAAACTCTGATTAACAACATGCAGTTAAATACAACATCATATATAAGAAACATCCACAAATTCTTTTAGTAAAATTTACTTCATCAAGCAGTATTTTTTTTCCTTGCAAAAAGCACAACGTATATCTGTTTCCAGGTATATTGAATTGGATTCTTACAGTAATCTGATGCCATGGAAAAACAATGTTTTAAAATTTGTCAAAAGCACAACAAAAATATTTACTTCATTTTACAACAATAATATTGTGTTATTAAAATCAATATTGCGATTACATATACACACACAGAGAGAGAGAGAAAGAAAGAGAGAGTGAGAGAGATGAATAATATTATTAAGAAATTAAGTTCTGAATTGCTCTCAGGTACATAGATCATATTAAAAAAATTAAGGTTAAAATTAGAAAATAGAAATTCTGTAGCCAATATTAAAATAAATAATACATTCTTCAGACACCTCTGAAAAAATTCTGTAAAACATCCTAATTCAGAGGCATAGAGAACAGGCTATAAATACCTGAGGCACCAGTCTTAGGGGCATGCTATGGAGACAAAATTTTATGTCCTTTTAAAAGAAAATATGATCAGAAAAAAATATCATGCCTCAGATGGAGTTCACAATTACGGTGCCCCTAAGTAATGACAGCCAAGAAAAACACATTGTACTCAAATGAAGTTTACACTTAAAAAAAAACCTTAATATCGACAAGACGTGAAAAATTCAAATTATATGTATAGGGTCAACACTGCTATGCCACTGATACATTTCAGTTTTGGTAAAAATAGAGAAAAAATTTTACAACTTTATAACACAAAGTAAACAGTTTAGAATACAATTCCACATACAATAAATATTTGAAATTCATCAATTAGTGTTGAAGAACTAGCTAATGACTATAGTTGATGAAGATAATTCCTGATGATGACTGTAGGTGTGTATGAAAACCTTCGAAATGGTAATGAAAAGATGGACTATCTTTATAATCAATCCACCTCTACATTAACATTTCCAGTTTCATACTACATTGCGAGAACAAATTCATGGTGCTTCTGTCTTGTTACAGGAAAATTATGAAGGAATGTATTTTCATGAATTCTACTATCGTCTCCTGTTTTCTGAAAATACAGAAAAGACAATGTTAATTATTGGTCTATAAAAATACATAATTGCATAATAATACACACTGTAAAATAAAAAAATTATAAGCAAAAAATAAATTCCTAGTAAAGACTATGAAGGAAACTTTTTATTTTCAATCTCTTCTTTTGAAAGTTCGTAACAATACCATATATCACTTAAAAATTAATAATAAAGATGAATGTGTGTATTGGCCGCTATACAGATCAGACCGTTTGACTTACAGCTACGAAATTCGGCACATATATACCATGGAGAGCGGAAAAATGTACCTTGAAGCGATTTTTGTCAAATTTTAATTAGTTAAAAATCAAGTTGCATTTTGGAAATTTCTCGCAATAATTTCGGAAAATATTACTGCACAAAAATGAATTTTTAACTGCTTTAAAAATTGCCTTTTTAATGATACAAATTTAACAATGATGTAAATTTTTGTTAAATTTCGGCAATTTTTTAATTTCAATAAATTTAAAAATATTTTTTTACCCGATTTCCAACAACAGATTACATTGTTTGTCCTGAAATTCAAACCATTTTCATTGTTTCATCAAATATATAACAGCGACATTTTCTTCCGTTTTTCAAATTTAAAGAATAAGGATTCTGTTTAATATCTGTGTAATTTTGAAGGCAAGCAAAAGAAGGGAAGTTACAATATTGAGAATAATTTAAAAGATAGATGAACCAGATATTTATGTTTGTAATAATGCTATGAAGTAATGGAATTCTCTAAATTAAAAAGAATCATGGACATAACAAACAGAACTTATTTAAGACAAGTAATATAATACAGCTTTATTCAGACAGTTTGGAAGAATCATGGACACGAACGATTTATTTGAAATCAAATATAATCAATATTCCTAGTGACCAGCTGGCCGCCTAAAATGAATAGTCTGTCTATAAATTGCACTTGTCAGAGTTTTAAAATTTATATTTCAGAAGCGAGTCAAAAAGATAAAAATACTGATATTTTTTTATTAACTTTATTAATATCTGTAATTTTTATGATTCGTCTAAAATTCTAATTAACTAAAAATATGAACAAATGTATTAAGTTTACTAGTTCTTTCTAGAGCCGCCCTTTTCTACAAAGGGTCCGGGTGCAAAAAACCATTTCAAACCCTAAATTTTTTTATAAACGTGGGAAAAAAAATGTGCAAACATGGACATATATTACTATGGTACGTTCACTTAATGCGTAATTTTGTTTTTGCTATTAATTACTTCAGGAAAATTACAATTTTTCAGCATTTCTTTTTCGATGCTTTGTATAGCAAGTGCATTTAAGTGTCCTGCACACATGTTTGACAGAACACAATTCTTTATTAATTTCAATTTGTTGGTAAAAAAGTTCTCGGCACTTGCTATAGTAATTGGCAATATATAGAAAAGCTTTAACACAGTTAATACATTTAGAAATAAATAACTATAATTATTATTTAATATGTATTGCAATATGACGGCCATAATTTCATACCTATCATTCAAAATCAAACCCTGTAGCAATTCGATAAGCTTTTCCATCTACATCTTTGTTTACGAAGTTTTTGGAACATTTTTCTAATTCATTATCTTCTTAAGATCAGTGATTAATTTGAAAAACTGTTAAACTTTCTTCTGCCTGTACAATAAAGTATTAAGTACAGTGTTAAAAAATAACACCTAAATTCATCAACCAGGTTTTCTAGAACTTCATCTTCTGCTGTTTTTGAATATAATTTTTTCTTTTTCGAATTCCTTTTTGAGGAAAATATCCTAAAATAATCGAATTACGTAGTGTTTTTGCTTTATCTAAAAATGTGTTAACTTTTGTTCTTATATTTTCGATTTCAGGTTTAATTTTATTGACTAAATTAAAAGCTGAGTCAAGAACAATTGTTTTTGTTTGAAATAGTTCATAGAAGGTGGCAATTTTGAACAATACTGCAAATAATACTAATAAACATAAAATAAACGGTATTTCTTGAATTGAATCTAATCGACTTTTAGCTTTAAACTGATACAGCTGTATAATCATTATTTACATCATTAAATTCTAGGGCATTACAAGTTTGTTCAAACTGTGCATACACTACTTTAACCGAATCTATTTTGACTTTCCATAGAGTGTCGCAAATTGATTTAAGAGTAACACTGAAATGCTTTTGCAGAATTTCTCATCTTTTTGTAGATGTAGAAAATAAGTAACATAAGTGTTGAGATAACAAAAATAAATAAACCAATAAATAATAAAATAAAAAAATGTTTACAACACATATTGCTTGAACTGACATCACAAATTAATAAATTAAAAAAGTGTGATAGGCAAGGCACATAAATTGCATAAGGGTTTAGAACAATTATTATAGATTGTAAACCATTATATATCCCTTTCATATGGGTACCGTTGTCGTATGCCTGTCTTCTACAATTCGCAATATCTAAATCAAGCTCTCTTAATCGTTTCAGTAGTGTTTGCAAGCACTTCTCCAATAACATCAATAAACCCAATAACCTTTTCAATTCCAGCCGGGCGGTTTGAGAAATTACCCTAAAACTTCCAAGTGGGTCAGTTTGGGGGGGTCTGCTGCCGTTTTAAGGAAGATGGGTATTAAAAGCGGCTACTCTACTAAACACTCCAGGAGGTCCTCGTTATCTTCGATCGCGGCTTTATCACAGTAGTTTCCCTTGTGCCTTAGGGCGGTAGAGGTTGAGGAGGAATTCACTAAATAGGTTGGTGGCGTATATTTTGTATTTTGAAAGGGTTTTAGTTTCTATTTTCATGTGTTGTTAGCTTAAAATTGGAAAGATTTATGGCCATTTATAAAAAAATTTCCACTGAAGGGCTCTGCTAACGATGAATGATATATAAGGATACCGACAAGTTGTTTATTTTTTTGGATAAGCATCAGAAGCTCTTTTCAGTATTAAGACTATTGTAATGATATAAAGACAAACTATTGCATTGTCACTGTGGCCTATTCACGTCGCAGTTTTCTTACAAAATGTGTAGCGACTCTTGTTACAGTAGATGAAAGTCGTTTTACACGCTAAGCGTCTTATTCTGTCATCAAAGGACTGTCGGAATTTCTGAGGCCGAGTGCAAACTACCGCTTTCAAAATAGCATTAAAAGACAAAAGATTGGAAGTATTCTTTATCGCCATCTTCAAAGAGTGTGATAAGTTATATAAATACTGAGTTCCTTTTTCGAATGCCATTCTGAAAATTTCTCTTCAGTAGTGAATTTCTACTCTTTATTTTACATACTGTGAATCGGGTTTTTGGATTATCAGAGTAATTTTTGTATTGAAACGCTTATTATTTTTTCATTATGAGTAAAAGAAATCGTGAACTCACTGAAGAAGAAATTAAAGCAATTTTACTTGCTTCTGATGAAAGTGACAGTGAACTATCGGCGAAGATGATGGTTGGCCAAAAAAATGATACTTTAACTGATCTCTCGCTTATTCTAAGCAAAGAAGCAGGAGAGGAAACTAACGAGGATCAGATGAACGAGAGAGACAGAGATGAGGAGTCAAATAATGTTATATAATTTACATATTATCAAAAATTTGCAAATGATTCCCCCATGCGTAAATTTGTGGAAATTTAATCTGAAGCTTTCGTTCAAAAATTTATCTTGTCTTAACAATACTATAGAAAATTTCACATAACATTTTAAAATTAGAAATTCAGCTTGAAAAATTCAGCATGTCAGTTTATACTCAAAAAGTAATATTTATGATGAATGTCATTATAAATGTGTTAAATCATCATATTTAGTTTATGAAGAATGTAATAGTGATGAATGTTTTAGTAAAATGTTCAGGCTGAAAAATGAAGGAACGTATTTTCGAAATATATTTCGCCGAGTCATTTTTCCCAGAATTTTATTTCATAAATTTTTGTATTTCAGTATTAAATGAAGATTTTAAAATATGTTATCTCTTCTATCGAATTGTTTCGATAGATGAGATATATAACGTTTGACGTAATAGTCAAAAATTAGACAAAAATTTTAAAAGTTATTTAAAAAGATTAGTAAAAATGTGTGGCAGAATAAAGATATTTTTGGAATGTATATTTACCCCACGTTTTTTTTCGATTATTTAATGTAAAGGCAAGAATGCGTAAGGTTTTGGAAACATAATGTAAAAACTTCTTAAAAAATTTAATTAAAGTTCTAAAAATTTTCTCTTCGTATCACTATCAAAAATGCAAAATAATATTTTATATTTAAAAATTCAATGAAGATAACTATTTATTTTTAAAAAAATGCTAAAGACAATAAAAAGAATCTTAGCTGAGTGTTGAAAGAGCGTATTATTTTCGAAACATCTTTCAAAAAATGCAATAACATTTTTTTTATTTTTATTCAACGATTGTTTTTATTTCGGTATTAAATGAAGATTTAAAACATTATCTCGTCTATCATTGAATTGCATTGACATCTATACTATGTAAAAAAATGTAATAATTTGTAATGTAATAATGATTCAAAATGTAATAATTGATATATGCACAACGTATGTTCGACATGACTATGTAAAAAATTTTTTACATAGTTAATATATGACATACTATTTAATTTTGGCAAAAAAAAAAGTAAAACCCTATTGAAAATTAGATGAATCAAAGATGTTTTTGAAATTGCTAGTAAAGCCAGTTTTTATTTAAATGGTTTGGAAGCCTAACATAAAACTCACACACACACACAAAAAAAACTATTTTTAAATTACAGAATAAATTTCAAATTTTTTTGTAAAAAAAAAATACCCCACAAAGATGATGAACGAAACACTTCACACTAAAAAATTATAAATACATTAGAATTAGCTGATGGAAAATGAATCTCATTGTCGAAAACCGCAAGGCAATTATTCAAGGTAGAGCGTCGACAGATTTATTACTTCGAAATGCGGGGGAGGGGTAACTGCCCCTCAGCTTGGAAGAGTCCATGTCTTCCAGAGACACGTTGAGAAAGTCTGGATGTTAAAGGGAGTGCCGCTTGAAAAGTGCTTGGATGTTGAAGAGATAAATGACTCATTTATCGCTAATATTTTCTCTTCAAAATGTAAACACTTAAAAATGCCTGAAGTTGGTTCTGTATGGGAAATATCAGTAGCATAATCTTTTTGGATTTTGTAGTACAGGGCTGCATTTATATCATTTTTCATTTTGTTAAGGACTTCATTCCTTAACACAGTAATAATTTGTCCTTATGATCTATGCATTAAATGATGCACAATTCTATTTTTCGATTTTTTTAATTTTGTTTATATGATCCATTAGCACAACATATTATTTATTTAACAATTCGATTAAACTTTAAAAAGTAATCATTATTAGACGTTCCTTTTATTTTACAAGTTCTTCGAAGTGGAAAATTATTAAATACAAACAGAATCACATCTTCAGTTTTTTGAAATTGTAGTTTAAGTTGCCCTATTTCCTTAGTATACTAACTTATTTTGTTTTACCAATAGTCGAACAAAATATTAAAATGAATTCCAGTAACAAATAGAATGCTCGTTACCTCGAATTACAGTTGACAATTTTCTCCAATTATTATATTGGGTGGTAACTAAGAGATTGCGTCAACAGATGACTTAGTATATTCTTCACTACTAAGAGAGAGACAACTACGAGGTTTTTTGTCAGTGTGTTCAAAGCACCTAACCTATATTGTTTTCTTGCTGTTTGGACTTCTACCCTTAATTTAGAAATATATTATATATATATATATCGATTAGTTATTTAGTTTCATTTTTTCCCAAATTAAAATTGGAAGAACAACACGTGCATTTCAGACATATTTTATTTTTTTCGGAAAAGGCAAGAACACATCGCAAGCACACAAGAAGTTATGTGCTGTATATAGGAATGAAGCCTTGAAAGAAAGGCAGTGTCAAAATCGGTTTGCCAAATTTCGTTCTAGTGAATGTTTACTGAAAAAGGCGCAAGGATCTGGTCGTTCGTTTAAAGCTCAAGGTCATTATCGATTCAGATCGTCAAAGCAATACATGCGAGATTTCAGAGAAGCCCAATATATCCCATATATGTATTTAAAAAATTTAAACACTGACTGTATCAAGAAACTTTATTTATGGTTCAATCATCAGCTTAAAGAAATTTATTTGATGCAATGTATTAACATCTGCGAATTGCACCTAAAACACAACAAAACTGATTAATTTCCGAAACGCTTAATTACTGGTGAAGAAAGGTGGATAGTTAATAACGTTAATCGGAAAAGATCGTGGGTGATGCAAGACGAACCATCTCAGATGACACTAAAAGCTGAGATTAAAAGTGCATTCTTAAAATTTTAATATTTATTTCTGTACTTGTACAATGTCCTCTATTGCAAAACAAATAAATTTTTTTGATTTTGACAGAAACAAACAAAAAGATTATAAACATTAAAAGCTATCCATACCAAAAAATTAAGTTAATTTTTATAAAATTAAAAATCTTCGAACTTTTCTATATTTCTTAAAATTAACAAACTACCAGTTCATTTAGATAGATACATCATTTTTGAAAATATTGATTTTTATGTAGAAGGACAGCACAACCAAACAGTTTGCATTTGATATGCAACAATAAATAAGATGCAACATAGCTAGGATGGAAAGTATAAGTTTCTGCCTGCACTAATACGCTATTTTTAGAAATATTAGTTGCAATTTTATAAAACTAAAAACTAAGTATTCCAGAAAGGCTACCATCATAAAATTGCCCACTTACCATAAAAATGAAGACAAAACAAAGTCATATTCTAAATGTGTTTATAGTTCATTTTTTAACATTTAGCATTCCAAAAATTTAATAAAAACTTGTTTAATATATAAAAAATATATAAAAGATTCCCATATAAATTTTTTTTAATTCTTAGTTTAACTTCAAAAAATTACAGAAAAATGTTATGATATATTTTATGAAGTAATGAAAATGCTTTAACAATTTTTAGTTTCCATAAATAACTGAAACAAATTCGAGTAGGGCTTTTTTTTTTTTTATTTTGTTTATAAAAAAAAAAAAAAAAAAAAAAAAAAAAAATTGTTACTAAAAGCATTAATTTTTTTTTTTTTTTTTGAAAACTGGTACAACAGGAAAGCTGTTTTTTTTACTTTCAAAATGGTGCAAAAATAATATTTGAGAAATGATGCTTTGATGTTGTAGCAACAACAAGTTAAAATTCTGCTTTTATTTTTTTTTAATTAAAATTCTGACTATAATTTTCCAACATCTGTTCTTAATGGGCCTATAACAACCAAGAAGTAATTTTTCATAACTTTAATTGTTTCATTCTCCTAACTTCAATGGTTTATGCTGTGCATTGGTCTCTCAATCAGGGCAAACCTTTATATGTCAAGAGAGATTTCATTTGGGAGAAAATTCTATAAAAGCTATGGAAAAAAAAAAGGAAAAATTGTAATAAAATGATAAAATCTAAATCCTGAAGCATAAATGTTTAAATTTTTTTTTATTTCTTTAAAAATTAAGTACAAAGCGAGCATTTATTTTGTTTGTTTTGTTTTTCTTAGTATAAATTAAAATTTGGTGAGATTGGTGCAACCAATACTTTTCAAATGGAAGGATCATTTAATACAATATGTTTCTTAGAAGTATGATGCTTTGTAAGTACATTAATTTTGCTAATATATAAGCAGAAAAGTTATTTGAAGTTAAAAAATATGCCTTGAAGGTTTTAATGAAAAAGAGCACATATCAACTTAAAACTGAATGCAAACTTTCATTTCAAATGCAAAACTACAGATAAAAAGCCTTGTGAATACAGGCTGTAATTCTTGTTCATAGAACTTTTCCATGAAGCTAGGGGGGGGGGGGATGGGAAAAAAATTACTTGGGTTTGGAGGGGAAAAAGTCATAAATGCATACATAAATAAATTCTACATCTGAAAGGTCCATATTCTTAAAAAATGAGTCATGAAGAAAAAAAATTTGACAGCATATATCTGAATATACCATCTGTTGTGCAACTATTTCTCCAAGAGGAAGAAATTCTGATTCCGGAAGCAACAGATGTATTTTTCATTCATTCAAAAGAAGATGAAGAATCAGTCTCATGTTATGCACTATAGTCTTTCACCTCTAATAATGAACATAACTATACTGCTATATCTATTCACATATACTATCTCAAGAAGTATTGACATAATTAAATGCTACCTCAGGAAGGTCCAAGATGAAGTTATTTCCATCAAGCTCAGTGAGCCTTTTAAGGATTCAAAATTTAGACATACACCCAATAAGACCAAAAAAAAAAAAAAAAAAAATTGAAGTGTTTTTCAAATGTTAAGAAATTTCTTAAGAAATATAACAACAAAAGCCAATAATAAATTAGAGAGAATTTTTCTATCTGAATACAAGAAAAATATGAGGGAAAATGCTAGAGAAGCTGACTGGCAGACTATTGTAGGACAGTTTCTAAGAATGATTCTGAACAACCATAAAATGGCCAATCTAAATGACCTTGTAATATGCTGTAAACATGTATATACATATAGAAACAAATTGCTTCCTTTTAAAAATAATTTGTTACAAATATATTAAGAATGGAAACCTAATTCAAAATTTTCATTATCTTGCTCTAGTTAAGCATCCAAAATTAAAAATAATTATTTTATAAGGAAAAAATGAATAAAAATACATTGTCCTATGTTATAAATAATGTTAGTATTTATTTTGATCAGGTGATTCAGTGCTAATTAGTTGTTCCCCATATAAATTGTGCACCCTTTAGGGCAAAGAATACTAAATAAATTCCAATAAAGGTAAAACAACAACAACAAAAAAGGGGGTGCAAATGGTTAAACATTTCAATTATTCCTTTTCTATATATCACTCAAGAGACAAATACTTTTCAGATGAAGACATATAATTTTAAAAATTATTTCAAATAAAAATGTTTAACAATTTCTAGAGAGGTGAGAAATATATTAATAAACAAAGAATAATAATCTAATAATTTTGGGACAGAATATGGATATATATAAGTTAATATGCTCATTTATTAACAACAACATTTACTAACTGAATAAGATTTACTGATATTGAATCAATCAAACATATGTATATAACAGCAAGTAAATAAGTAAAAATGTATATAAGTAAAAATGTTTAACAGCATTGGAGAAAGCTAGTCTAAAAGTAAAAAAACAATTTTCTCAGCATGCATATTCACAGACTTAAAAATCAGTTTTTACAAATGAAAATGCAGCTACCTCTTCTTCTTCTTTCATATGCGGCAAAAAAGAGTCTGTGAATTCCAGGAGAGCATGCTGCAGTTTCATGCCAAAATTTATACGCTCTGCTTCCGTCTTTGATGTGCAGGAATAACCATACTCCACCAAAGCGAACGTATTTGGAATGGCAATTATAGACAGCAGCACCATGAATAGATAACAGCTAGAATGAAAGAAATCTGTTTAAAGAACTGGAATATTTTTCATAAACATAAAATGCTTACAATTTCATTAAAAATAAATTTATTTAATTTAAAATCTATGACTAAATATTTAATTAGTTAAAAAAATCCAATACCATAACAAAAACCAGATTGTCTGAAAAAACAATTTTCTATTTTAGCCTAAATTTTATTATGTATATTTCTAAATTACTTACACCGTATTTAAAATTATTCTGTGCTACAAACTGATGAATTACATAATTTTTCTTTCTGCTATAGTATGCTATTCCGAGTTGATTATGCAACCATTCAATTGGTTTTTTAATACAAGTTATAAAAGGATTCAGGTTATCTCAGATTTTTTTTTCACATAAAATAGAAAAATCATCTCATGTTAAATCTTTTTTACTTAGAATTAATTTAGTTATTAGTCCTAATTCTGTTTGAAGTGTGTTTTGCATAATTTGACTATTATGTTTGCTGTTCTTCTTTTACTCAGAATTTCTATTTTTCTTTTCTGGTACACCTTAATAAATCTGGCATCTCTTGAAAAAATAAAAATAAAAGGTAACAATCTCCTCAAAATATTTTTGCATACTCTCTAATAAAGGAGTTATCCACACTCTTCCTGCATAAGATTGCGGACATTAGGCAAAGCCGTGAATAGCAAAAGTGCTCAGAATTTTATTTTCAGTCTCGCACTTGAGAGTTATGTGTTTTATAGTATTATAAAGAAAACTGAATTCATTTTGCATTGTTTTTTTTTGGGGGGGGATGAACTAAAACCAAAATTTGGTAGAGAACTAACTATAATAGAAGTAACTGCATCAAACACTAAATTTAATTCAAGTTACTGCAATTTTGAGTTACGAGATTTACATTTATGCAAAAGCACAGGCTTTCAATTGCTTTGATGGATTTTATTCTATATTTTGCATATATCTATATTTTAGATGCCAAACATGTACAAAATTTTATCTACACAGCTCTTTGAGATATTGTGCCTAAATTCGATACTTAAACAACCAGACATTTATTTCATATATTAAGTTTTGAGTTATCACGTTAACATGCTTATGAAAGTTTAGTCAAAAAGTCAACTTCTTGATGGATTTGGTTCGAAATTTAATATGAATCTATACTTTAGATTATAAATCTGTGCAGCAAATTTTATCAATCTCGCTCACTTCGTTTTATAGTCATCGTGACCATTTGGACAATCACACAGACTTCCTCTGAGAGAATCTTTTTTAAATTTGATAGAAATCAACATATTTAGTGTGACAACCACATATCAAATTACCCCCCCCCCCCATCTAGCTCGAAGTATTTTTGTGTCAATGCATTTACAGACATACCTAATTCCAAAAGGAAATTTGTCAAAACTTCAAGTTTGAATTTTTTTGATGATTATAATACTTTTTCACCATATATTTCGTATACAAGAAAGCAAATAAATTGTTTTCAAAAATTTTGTAAACTATTTTTGTGATACAGCAGCATATATTAAGTGATTTAATTATCTTCTTTTTAAAATTTCTATTAAGACAAATCCTCAACTTCATAAACCTTTCTTCTAATTCTGTAAAAGAAATTCATTAATTGTTTACTTCTGGTTTTTGCATTGTTACTATAGTATAATATTATTCAGTTGATTTTTCTATTATTTTCTTTGTTCAGAAGACTGTGCATTATATATATCTGCATTTTTAAATTAGAAATCTTTTATGAAAATTTTGTTTTAAAAGTATAAAAAATTCATAGATATTTTTGATTTTTTTTTTTAAATTTCTCAACATAATAGTATGTTATATACCCATCAAATGCTTTTCTAGTATCGATAAAATCTATTTTTGGTATTTCATACTTCTGATAATATTGTTATAAATCTGTAATACCATCCACTTGCCATGTTAATCTTATGGCAGAGAAGAGAAATTTAGAGAGATTCTCAGATCAATGACCCTTGACCTTGGCAACAAAAATGAAGATTCCGGAGAAAGCAAGAACCGTGGCTGTTTCTCTATGAAGAAGTTGAATTCTTTGAAATGGTTTATTAATAATAATTCACCAGAGATCCTTCAAGAAAATTACCAATGATTTCCAATGAAAAATTACAGACAATGGCAAATGATTTTTATACCAACCAAAAGCTAAATGTTTTCATTAATTATTTATAATTTTTAATCCCCTCGTCAACAATCTGGCCATTCAAATTCGTTTGAAATAAAACTATCCTGACAGCTTAGAATTTTTTATAATATAGTTTTTATTGAAAATTTTTTTTATTTATTTTAAAAGTGCATGCATTAAATTTTAATAATTATTTTTGTATTTGCACAATGTTTCCCATTTTAAAACAAATTATGCCTTTTTAGTTTTAACAAAAACATAAAAATGATCACACAAATGAAGGGGGAGGGGGAAACTATCAATACCAAAAAATTAAGCCTACTTTTATAAGATTAACAATAAATATCTCTTTCAACATTTCTTAAAATTAACAAATCATTTAGATGGATACACCAATTCTGAAAACGTCGATATTAATGTAGAAGCATAGCATGACCAGAAATTTTTTATTTGATTTTTATATATGCAATAGCAAATAAGTTTCAACACGGCTGGAATGGAAACTGTAAATTTCCATCTGCATTAATTCACTATATTTAGTAATTTTATTTGTAGTCTTATAAAACTAATATGAACATATATTTTTTATGAAGAAATGGAAATGCTTTAACAAGTCATAATTTTCATAAATTCTGGTAGCAGAAACAGCTCTGTCGATAGAAGCGAAATAAAAATTAAAAATATGCCAGTTTACAAAAAAAAAAAAAAAAAAAAAGACAGACAATATATGACATTGCTTCAAAATTTAACAAAACTCATCAAATAAAGAATCTTACTCAATGAATTACTTTAAAAATTTTAAGTTTAAATTTAAGCAAAGAAAATCATTTTTTTATCACCATTTTTAACAGTTATAAAATAATGTAAACTCAATGATTTGAGGAAGTAAGGATATTGTTTTCAATTTCACTATAATAAAAATCATTGTAATGAAATGTGTCAAAAAATTATTTTTCAAAAATTACTAAAACTAAAAGGGGAAAAAATGCATTTCAGTTTATTTTTTAATTAGATTTCAAATTAAAATTTTGAAAAATCTATTCTTAATAGACCTTTATCACCTCAAAAATAACTTCCCAAAAGTCAATGATTTATGCTGCATGTTTATCCGGACAAATATTTACATGCAGAAACATTTCACTAGGCAAATATATATATCGTTATAAAATCTAAACCTGAAAAAATAAAAGTTTAGATGAACTATTTTTCTTAAATACTTTTATAACAAATTTTAACCATCAGATCCAGCTTCCTCTCCCCTTCCAAAGTAAAAAATAAAATTTAGAAAATTTTTTCCAGCAAATAATAATTTGCAAATGGATGGGGATATTCATAAAACAAAAAAGAAATCACAATCATTGACAATTTATAGCTTTGAATCAAAATCGTATCATAATATATTTTAGGCAATCTACTAATGTAATTACAAATTGCAATTAATTTCAATTATAAACAGTAAATTTCTTTCAAAAGATTGCTCCAAAATGTCATATTAATAAGAATGACGATTAAATTCATAACATACTATAAAGAGACTTCATGGTAAATGCCTTTAGAGCAATTTCTCTAATGTTCGATACACCTCTTTCAAGTACAAAATTCATTCTGAGGTATTCCTATTTTCTTTTGATTGGACAAACTAGCATATTCTATTTTAATAGCATATAAAACATTAAACATAGACTCATCAGGAGCAACGTAAAGAAATTATTCAATAGCCAAAACACTTAAAATTATTTAATTCAAAGATAATTTTTATTTTTTTAAGATTTTCTGTACTATTTCATGAACTATTCATGTGTTCTTAAAGTAATTATTGTGATAACAGATTACTGAATTATTTTCATTCACTTAATGCAAATAACTCAGTAATTGAATATAATAAAATGGTAAATCCACAAAGTATATTTCTTTTGAAAAATAATACATTCTGATATTTCCTGTGTAAAAATACCTGAATGAAAATATTAAACTTTATTTTTAAATAAAAAAATCTAAAATCATTAAGTTGAAATTTTACATTAAAAATAAAATATTATAATTAGAATAAAAAATATTTTCCAAATGTTTACCATCTCAAACGTATTTTGAATTGGATTTCTGCAACATAATTGAAAATGTCATGTCGTTAAGCTGGAAAATAATTAAAATAGAGTATTTTAAGTGAACGTTACCTTTTCCTGTAACAAGTTTTGTCTTTTTTTATAAGTTGTCTTTATTATGGTATAAGTACCATCATACCAAAAGAATAAACTATCCAAGTCAAGTTTCATAAAATGCCTGGAAAAGTAAGAATAAATAGAAGTTTTCAAGTAAAGATATGCAAATAACATAATTATACAAGCATAATATGAAAATTAAAATATGTATTCTCCAACTTAGAATGCCATATACAGTATAGTACTTTCACCTTCCCATTGTTAATATGTTTCTACAGTTACAATTTTTTTTTTTTACTTTAGCATGTCCTCTCACACACACAAACATATTAATATTATTAAATATCTGGATTTCCTACTTCCATCTAAAACAAAGTGCAATATCTTATTCCAAAGAATTAAACAGAATTATGAAAGAAATAGGTTATATAAATAATTATTATATAAGTAAAAAAATATTTTAATTAATGCTTAAAGGTAACATCAGATTGTCACTTCTAGGTTCATTAAATAAATAAGAAAAATCTACTGTTCAAAATTACTTTTTTATAATTATTATAAAAGGAACACAAAAGAATTCAGAAACCAGGCATGCTATAAACACATAGCAATACATTCTTGCATACACAATATAAATACATTGTTCTTTAAAATCCTTTCAATAAAGAAATATAAAAGATCTCATTGTTTTTTTTTTACTTCTAAATTAAATTACAATCGAATACTTTTCTAGAATTTGTAAATGAAACACTTTTTTTTCTCTCCACAGTATTTCTACAAAGGAATGCATAAACAATAAATAAATTTCACCTGATGAAACATAGACAATTTTTCAACAAAAGCAAATATGTTATGAATGAATGATATTTTTTTAATATTGCAGACTCATCGATATTGCCATAAAAATGAATTTTTTAAAAATGTAATGGGTGTCCAATAAAAAGAAATGCTAAAAATAGCATTTATATAAAGAAATATTAATAAGAACATGTTAAAAATAATAGCATAGAAAATACCTCCAATCAATGCCATGTTCTTCCAAATTTTATATGTATATTTCAAACAGCTTTACACTCCTTAATTGATCAAAATCAATTTTCTTTAATTCCTCATGTTTACTTAGAAAAAAGAATTCAACTTTTATTCGTAAGCATAGTCATTGTTATATGTAATTAGTATTTTTAAAAATAAATAAAGATATGACTCCCGAGATTTAATTTAAATCAATGTTGAACATTTTCGTTATGTCTTTTTATTTATTTTCATTATCTATAAAAAGACTTTGAAAAAAAATATTTCAATTTGAACTCCAGTTAATACTGTTTGCAACATATTTTGCAATATTCATGTTTGGAAAGTTCTGCAATTTTTTTTTTCTTTTTCTCTTCAGGTGTTCCGTTCCTCGAAAAGGGGTTTTTCGAGAGAAACACAATCTAGAGATCGATATGTCAACATAAATTGGCTGTTATTTGTGAAGCGTGGTGTATCGAGGTTGCAAGGAAAGCGGCTTGAAGTGAAGGCTGTGCTTTTTCTTGTAGTTGTTTCTGTTATTGGTTTTTTGCAGTCATTTTGCCTTTCGTTTTCTCTAAACAAAGTGTAATGGCGATATTGTTGGGAGAGGTCCCTAGTTTGTTTTTCAGGTTTTGTTTCCAGCTTTTGCGTTGACTTCAAAGCGTTTTTCTCTTTATTTTTGGAGTGTCAAGGAGGCTGGCACTGATTTTCTGAAAAATCAAGGTAGGATTTTTCTGGTTATTCTTTTCAATTGTTTCGGTTGCTGCAATTTTTGATTCTGGCTGCATCCAATTAGGTTCTTCGTCAGTGATGACGAAGAGGAAACCAGAAGACAGAGTGAGGGGAAATATAAGGACAGGAAGATTAATTATATTTTAGCAAATGAGTTTTCGGTGTATGATAAAGCCGACATTGCAATTCAAAGGGGTTGCCCCAAAATAAAATTGGTCATTGATAGTAATATTGGTCCGTCCCCATGGATTAAACCCACAACAATCAATGCCACCCATAAAGAAGACACATTTTCCCTAAATAAATACAAAGAATTGGTTCTAGTTACTCGGCACTTAAGATCAATGGAGAAAGTAACTGTGTAAATAGTGTTCCGGAAGCAAGGATTGGAATCACTGTCACGAACATTGTAACAAAATACATCATCCGTGATGTTGACAGGGATTTCAGCATAGTGGAAATTAACGAAGAACTGTCTTCACACGATATTATCGCAACAAAAATTGTTATATTTAAAAAGAAGGGAGCGTCAAACCCTATCCCAATTGTTCTAATTGAAGAAATTGGGAAAACAAATCGCTCTGAAATAAAGATAGGTAGACTCATCTTCAAAGTGACCAAGTTTACAGAGAAATCCAAGTTATGTTATAAATGCTTAAGATTCGGTCATACACAGCTCCAGTGTCAACACGATAAAAGATGCAAAAATTGTGGAGGCTCGCATGCCGATGATTGTAAGTTACTCACTAAATGTTTTAGATGCGAAGAGGCCCACGATACACTCGACAAAAAGTGCAGTTGATACTGTCTTGAAAAAGAGATTATAAATCTGGTAAGAGAAAAAGATATATCATTTCGGGAAGCAAGGAGAATAGCAAAATCGCAATCTTTTGCGCAAAAGATAAAGGGTAATCAGCCGGTTCAGTGTACCGAAATCCAAAAAAAGAAAATAACGGACCTCTACTCGGCTTTACAGGACTTAACAAAACTAATTTCTGCTCTACTACCCCAAGGAAATGAACTCTTAAAACTCCAAGAAGTCAATAGACAGTGCATTGCACGTATTGGGGAAACTCAGGGAAATTTAGAGAAACAAGTTGAAGAGAATATTACTCTCCGGAAACAAATCGAGACTCAAAGGGCAACGATAGACTCGCTACAATCTAAAATTGCCCTTCTGGAATCCAATCTTGAATATAGCCAGGTACTAAGAACAGGTATTGTGCACGATCAACGGTCCCTTGCTGAAATAAATCATTTCAGTGTTGCGGAGGATTTCTCGGGTATCTGTTAAATTTAAAAAAAAAAAATCTTTTTTTTCCCTCCTTTTTTTCCCATGAGGTTTGTCCGGTGAAACGTCAGGGGGATCAAAAATAAGATCCCTTGGCTGCAGGCTCCCCCTTTTTCGTCTTCCCAGTGTTTAATTTTGCAGGAAACTTGGCTCAATGCTTCTGCTTCTTTTTCTCTCAAAAACAAAAAAATCTTTCGAGCTAAAAGACAAAGCTAGAAGTGGACTGTTAATTGCAGTAGAACAGAATATTCCAGCTCAAGTGATTTCACTCACACTTCCTCCGTCAGCAGTGGAGGTCTTAGCGGTTAAAATATGGATTGGTTCAAATTCTGAATTCCCACTCACGGTTATCAATATTTACTCCCCTGGAGGTAAATTTGGTGACAACTGGTTGGAATCATTATGCTTACAAATCTCTTCTCCTTTCGTATTACTGGGGGATTTTAATATATACCATCCAGCACTTGGGAGCAATCATTCATCTTCCGATGCAAACCTGGTCCTGAATTGG
The DNA here is from genome assembly GCA_026543865.1 of Argiope aurantia. NCBI lineage: Eukaryota > Metazoa > Arthropoda > Arachnida > Araneae > Araneidae > Argiope > Argiope aurantia. The sequence continues at coordinate 1,671,362 of JAPMOR010016510.1, read as the reverse complement.
ATTAGCACCAAACATATGTGCTTGCTTAGTATGAAACAACACATCAGATACCAGGGGGCTCGAGCCCCTTCGTTATTAGATTTGTCCATCTGCTCCGCAGATATAATCAATAAGATTACTATAGAGATCTCTCATGACATGTATGATAGCGATCACTGTCCCATTTTTATTTCCATTTGCTATTTAGATGCGAAGTCTCTTGATACTAAAAAATACATTAATTGGGGCCAATTCTCAAAGAAGGTCAATGCTTTTCTCCAAAGTCAAGTGGTTGTCTCTTCCCTCGATCGACTTATTAAAATATTCCAGGAAAGCGCAAACTCATAATCTTACTCGTTCTCTAAATCAGCGCACTCTCACTGTCCTTGGTAGGATGCTAAATGTAATTACCTTAAGACTCTTAAAAGGAAATTATTAAGAAAGGCGAAATCATATCCCTCCATTTTCAACTGGACTGCATATAAAGAAATGACGGCAGTTCTCAGAAAGTACGTCAAAAAACGCAGCTTCTTCCCATCAGGCTTTCAGCATCGTTAAAGCCTTTCTTAACAAATATGAGTCAATGTAAATTCACTCTTATTCTCTTTTCGGGTACTACTCTGATAGCGCCGATTGCTGAAGCAAATGCAAGCAATAGCAGCTAGCTTAATTAAGAGAGCACCAAATGTATGTATTCTTTTAGATTTTTCAGCAGATGATCCTGAAAATTATAATGAAATGAGTTTGACCCGCCCGTTTTCTTATAGGGAATTTCAAAATGCATTAAAAAGAACGAAAAACAAATCCCCTGACATTGACCAGATAAACAAGAAAATGTTGTCTTGTCTTTCCGGTGAAAATAAATATAAAATTCTAGACTTATTCAATAACTTATGGGCGATCACTCCAGAAAGCTGGAGAATAGCAAAGATTATTCTTATTTTAAAACCTAAGAAAAATGCAGCAGAGATCACATCCTACAGACCTATCGCGTTAACATCGGTATTGGGAAAGATTTTCGAACGGATTATCCTGGACAGGCTTCTGCGCCATTATTTGGAAAAAAGATTTTCTCTCCTTTTCATGCTGGTTTCCTCCCGTTCAAAGGCTGTGACAGCCTATCTGCAGCCCTACTCAATAAAATTTTAACAGCCAGAGCTCATAAGAAGCTCGTGTATGGTATTTCTTTTGATATGAAGGCTGCGTATGATAATGTATGGCATGACGGCTTAATGCTTAAAATATTACAATCGGGGATTAAGGGTAATCTTGCTCTGTGGATCTCATATTATAAGATAGGAAAGCATTTGTATCATGGGGAGGAGAGTTTTCCTCACTTTTTAAGCACGAAATTGGCGTACCGCAAAGAAGTGTCCTTTCCCCGTTGCTCTTCACAATTTTTATGAATGACATATACAGTGTCTCACAAAAGTGATGGGACACTTGTGTTTTACAAAAGGAAACTGTAATAAAATAAATAAATAAACATGTACAAATTTTTTTGGGTGTGTTTCATATTTAAAGTTAGTAACAATTATTACATAACATACATTTTGTCAAAATATTAATTTAATAAAAATAGAATTGTTTAGAATGGAGCAAAAAAATGGCTCACAGTGATGGGACACTTACTTTTCCATCAAATATTTATCCAAAAATTTTACTTTTTAAAAGGTTTTAATATTTTGTTGGATTTCCTTTTACTTTTAAAACAGTATTTAATCTTCTTGGGATGGATTCGACTAATTTTTTTGTGATTTCTTGAGTGATTTTATTCCATTCTTCTTGAAGCACCGATTTTAATTGTTGTTTTGAAGAAATGGTGTGTTTGCGAATTCTTAATTCCAATTCTTGCCAAATATTCTCTGTGGTATTTAAGTCTGGAGATTGTGGTGGTGTTTTTATTATTGCAGGACAGTTATACAGCAGCCAGAGTCTAACGTTCAAAGCAGTGTGCTTGGAGTCATTGTCCTGATAGAATTTAAAATCGTTATAAAGGTTCAATTTTCGTGCTGAAGATTTCAAATTTTGCTTTAGAATGTCAATATACTTGTACTGATCTATTATATTGTCAATAAAAACAAGATTACCAACTCAAGCGGATGACATACAGCCCCATACCATAACTCCTCCTCCACCATGTTTTACTGTTGGCACCAAGTTCTATTTTCGAAATTCTTACCTGGATTTTCTCCACACCAAGATTTTACCGTCAGAACCAAATATATTAAATTTACTCTCATCAGCAAATATAACTTTATTCCAGTAATCAGAATTCTTATTTATGTTGGATTTTGCGAAAGCTAGTCTGAGTTTTCTATTCTTTTCACTTACGAAGAATTCTTTTCTGGCTACTCTACCGTGATATCCAGCAGATAGAATGACCCTTCTAAAAGTCTCAGGATTAACAATTATTCCATATAATGCTTGTAAATCAGCAGCAATTTTAGGAGCACTCTTTCTTGGATTTTCTTTTAATATTTCGAACGATAATTCGCTTTATTCCATTGGATAGCTTTGATGGTCGGCCAGGTCTTCTTTTATCCTGAATAATATTATTCTTTTTATATCGTTTAATGATATTGAAAACTATTGAATGATTCAAGTTAACTGTTTCAGCAGTTTTTCTAATAGATTTTCCACGTTCAATATGCAAATTAATAACTAATTTTCGAATTTCAGGCGAAGTTTCTTTTCGTTTAGCATTCATGGCTGCACAGAGCTAAAAAACACAAAAATTCCTAAACAAACTGGAGAGAAATATTGCAGACGATTTTATAAATTATTGCCAATTGCTTTTGAGTACAAATAAAACCACCAAAAATATTTTTATTGCTTTTACAGACGATTTTTGTTGCATATCTAATGGTGTCCCATCACTTATGTGAGCTATTTTTTGCTCCGTTCTAAGCAATTGTATTTTTATTAAATTAATATTTTAATATTTTGACAAAATGTATGTTATGTAATAATTGATACTAAATTTAAGTATGAAACACCCCCACAAAAAATGTGTACATGTTTTTTTTAATTTATTTTATTACAGTTTCCTTTTGTAAAGCCCAAGTGTCCCATCACTTTTGTGAGACACTGTATAGTATCTTACTCAATGATGATTATTGCTTTATATATGCGGATGACATTTTTATTATTAGAGGAAAATAATATCGATGTGATAAAAAATAAGATGCGGTTCTGTGTTTCTAAACTGGAAAGCTGGTGCGACGAATGGCATATGGATATTGCTCCTCAAAAAAGTAATATTATAAACCTTTCATCTCGAAAATCGCCAGTTGGGTTTGTAGTCCTTTTTCGTGGTTGTAGTATCCCTTGGTCCAATAATGTTCGCTATCTTGGCATCCAGTTTGCTTCAGCCTTGTCCTTTCGTTCACATATTGACCAGCTCAAAACTAAAGCCTTTAAAAAGTTAAATGTAATCAAAGGTTTGGCCGCTCCCAGATGGGGTGCGAACGCATCTAATTTGAGAAAAATTTGTAATGCTTGCATCACACAATCCATTGAATTTGGAGCTCATATGGATGGTATGACTAATAAAGCTGTTTTTGCAGCTTTGCAAACGATACAGAGCAACATCCTTCGATTTGCACTTGATCTCCCACAGTGGACACCTCTCCCAATTTTATATAAAATATCAAATGAAATCAATGTGAAATTTAGGTTCGAAAAGAAAAACGTGATATTCTTTGTTAATCATTTCTCAGCCCGCGAATACACAGAAGTATCGAGATCAATATCCGAGGTGAAATCTGTAATCTCTAACCGCATTTTCCAAAGACTCCCTTGAGAAGGCACATTAGAAGAATATTGCCGTTAAAAAAACCTATCCCTAGACCAAATAATCCTGACTATGGTTCCGGTAAATTGGGATGATTGTAAGCATTTCGCTATCAAAACCCATGACTTCAGCTTCCAATAAAGAAGCTTGGATCCGACTACCATTAAACATTTGTTCGCCGAGGTCAAATCACAGCTCCCTCCAAATTATCCCTGGCCAAAGATGGATCCAAGAATGAGAATTCTACTGCGGTGGCGGCTATCAACTGCTTCTCGAATGTTGTCATTAAGGGAACGGTTCACAGCATTAACTCTGTGTTTTCAGGGGAGGGCTTTGCTATAGCTCTGGCTGTAATGAACTTTGTCAAAGAACATAAAGATTATATCTTATTGACAGACAGTTTATCCAACTTGACAGCCCTGAGAAGCCTAAACTTCCATTCTCCCAGAAGTGCTCTTTTTGTGACCCGAGTTATATTTGATGCCTTAAAGATATGTTCCTCATTAGAGCTGATATACACTCCTGCCCACGTGGGAATTGCAGAAAATGAACGAGCTGATGATTTAGCTAAGCGAGCTTTAACTTCTAATATCTGCGAACCTGTTCGTTATGCGCTAAAATTGTACGACAAACAAAACTTAGAATGGGAAAATTCTAAATACTATAAAAAATACAAATGGCTTGATGCTTTCAATTTTAAAAAACTCAATTTATCTAGACGTAATGTCTTAATTTTTCGATTAATATCTAGGACTTTTCCAGTCAATGCAGTTCATAAATGTAGGCTTATTGAATAAAATTGTGTCCATTGCCAGATTCCAGAAACTTGTGAACATTTTCTCCTCTCTTGCCGTAAATATGAGACAGCTAGAGATTCTCTCCATGCAAAGTTGGGTTGTGTTCCACTGTCTTTAGATTGGATTTGTGATTTCTCTATAGTATAGGGTTGTCATAAAGTGAAGGCTATTTTAGCTTTCTTTGTTGATTCTGGCAGATTTTTAATCTTTGTGATATTCCTGTTTTGATTTTGTTAACCCGGCAAAAGTTAAGAACTCGTTCAGGAGCATACACCGGAAAACAAACCTCCATTCCTTCCTTCCTTTTCTCTCCACATGTCAGTTATGAATAAAATAAACATTTTAAAAAGTAAAACAAAACAGCCCTCATAAATATTTGAAATAAAATATTATTTACGCTTGAATTCAAATCAATGGGGGAAAAGATTCTAGTTTTCTGCTACAAGGAAATTAATACGATTTTTTATATCATGGAAAACTGAAAATAAGCATAATGATAATCAAATTAATCCTTGGATCTTGACACTCATTACATACAATAATAATCCAAGATATATTTTAAAATACATTTTTAAAAGTTTGGCAATCTCTCCCCATTTTTCGCTATTTGTATTTTCTATTCATTGCTTTCAGATTTTAGTTAAGTATATTGATAGATTACAGACTATTTAAATACTCTGGCGATAATTAAGTAAGGTCATTTCATTGTGATTAACGTAACATTGGCAAGATTTTAACGAGCTATAACACCACAAAATATTCTTAAATAATCTCCGAAAAAATCATTTACCTTAGATTTTAAATAACATATCTATCCAGAAATTCTTTCTACAATATAATGATTTAAACACATTAAATAAAATTTTTAGCCTTGTGAGTAATATAATAATTTAATTACAACATAAAACATTAATATTAAGTATTACATTAAAATAATTTAAATACAACAATCATAACAAATAAAAAAGGTAACTTACCATAAAAAGTGTTCTTGGAGAAGACGTTTGAGATGTTTAATTTCTAAATTTATGCCCATTTTTACTAAAATCATTAAAACTGTAAATACAAAACAAATATTAACATGAAAAGAATCAGGGAGGATATAATGACGAAGATATTACGAAGCGCCTATATCAAAAGCTTGGAATAAATGCATCCTAACGTTGATTGGATGCTTATATGACGTCACCAGAACTTTGGCAACCATAGAAGGTTGGCAAGCTATCTATATTGGCTTAAAAAAAAGGTAGCAATTGACCATTTCTCTCTTTGCTTTGTAGGTATCTAATGTGAAATGGATTACACATGCAACTAATGAAACATTTAATAACACAATAAACAATATTTAAATGCCCGTTTGTCCCGCGTCCATAAGCAATCTGTTGAAGAACGATATAAAAATTTTTCGTGTATTTATTGCGAGAAGAAATTTTCTTTAAAAAACACGTTCTCCAAACACCAAGTTATTAGTCATAACAATCGTAATGAAATTAACTTGCCTGTTCAGTGCCAAAAACAAAATTGCATTTAAAGATATTTCCCATTTAAGACTACATTTCTGGTACTCACTCCTGTGGAAATTGTGTAAAAGGTATATATATATATATATATATATATATATATATTCTTTTAAAAGAAGGGCTTTCAACAAATAAAGGAAATTTTTACCACTTATATCTTTAAACTTGTATGCATCTTGAAGATAATATATTTAGTTGCTAATTTTTTTTAATGAACACAAACAAAAATGAATTGTTTGTTATGTCAATAAAGTATATGTATAGTATTCTCTTTATTTTTTAAAATTAATATTTTCTAACATTGTCTTCACAATTTTGTTTTTAAATGAGAAGACACATTTCTATTCTTTGACTTTCTTCATTTCCATTTTTAAAAATAAACATTAAATGTTTTAAACTTGTTCATTTCAAATGTATGAAAGCAGAATCAAAATTGTATAGTTAAGAGTTTTATGTTTTACACTTTCTGGTATCCAGAAAACACATTTTTAGAATTATGCCTATCTGGAAACAGAATTACTTAAAAGCTGACTGAGTTATAGAGTTAAGATTTGATATGTGGTTTCAATAGAAAAATTGTAGATTAAAAAAAATATTCTTTATTATTTGAGTTTTTATTTAAAGTAACATTCTTAAGGAATCAAATTCCTTAGCTTTTAAAACTACCAGAAGAATCTTATCTGACCTTAAAATGTGTTATTCACAATGCCTGATCCCTAATGTTTAGTAACTAGTATTTGTCATAGCAATGCATTTTGTAAAAAAAAAAAAAAAAAAAAAAAAAAAAAATGAAAGAAGATAATATAGTAGTTAATAATTCAAAAAATTTCTTTTTGAATTTATAAAAACTATCTGGTAATTTGATTTATTAATGCAAAAACAATTATGAACAATTATATCTTACATTTTAGTTTCTTTTCTTGGCTGATTGTAATTTTAAAACCAAACTCGACATTTTCTTTTTTAATTTCCTTTCAAAAAGTGTAAATATTTTTGGAACACATATTTTATGTAGGATCCATACAATAAAATTGCATTTTTATTCTTTCTGCTTCGTGTTTTTGATTGTTATGGAATTTAAAAGATTTTTATATTACTAGTTTTCTTTTTATTAACTTGTTGTTATTCTAAATATATGTTCTATACATATTTATATTATATAGAAATATAATAAATCACAGCAATGCCTGCATTTTAAATGTGCTAAAAATAGATACTATCTTACATCACTGCACATAGCAATATTAAAATCAAGAGCATTCAAAACACAATTTGGAGATTAATTAACAAGTTAGGTGGTATTTATTTGTAACTTATATTTATAATATATATTATACTTATATATATTTGTAACATGCATAAATATATATAGTAAAATAAGCATATTTTATTTATTGAACAAATAAAGCCTTTGCAGAAATAAAAAGCGGCATATTAAAAAAAAAAGTAGTTAATAAATTATACCATTTTTTAAGTAAAAATATAAATAGCCCTACACATATGTTACATTATTAATTCACTAAGCTTTACGATCTTTTTAAAAAAAATTCCTGGTACCCATTTACTGTGCTATAATATTATTTTTGAACGAATATTTAAAAAAAAAAAAAAAGATCCCCCCCCCCTCTTAAAGTATTGCGAATTAGTTTGTCTGCCAAAAAGGCAGTAATTTGCCAAGATAAGTGAACCTCATGATTCGTCCCACGTGATTTAGAAAGCCAATGAAAGTTGAGATGCTTAGATATGTGCTTGTGGTTCAGACGCTTGTTATAATGACGATCCCCTAGATGCGAACAGGTTACAGTTAATATATATCGAAATATTTGAGAGATTAAATAAAGATGGTTAGATGATATTTGCTTGCGAGAGTTATATAATGTGTATTAAAATTTGTCTGGGAAACTTTCAGTTTCTATTGGGGAGAAAATCATTTTATAAACATCTTAAAATTAGTCGTATACTTTTCTTAAAACATCAGTTTATTAATCTTAAAATTATTAGGAATTAACAATTGAGATAGAAATAAGTTTGATATTTAGTAAATATGCATCACATCTAAACATCGAAAAAAATTCTCTTCTGTGATAAATCTATAAAGCCTAATATATATATATTGATGCATACTTATTTGTTTGGAAGATCATCTATGTCGTTATGGAAAGCAGTTCATTAAAAATCTCGGAAAATCAAGCACACTAAAATTCAAAATATTCCGCGAAACGGTTTCTTGATCCAGGACCTGTAATTGAAATATCACCAGTAAAATCCTATCAAGGATCTGAATCACACCTCTCTTTGAAAAGTATTGATCACTGATATTAGTGGCTTTTTGATATTGATTACATAATAATAGTTCGTAAAATATTCATCATTTGGCTTTAACTCTATTTGACTTTAGGGGATAACAGTCTTTGTTGTTAAAAATCCCATTTTCATGACATTTATATCAATCAATCAATCAATATATCAATCGTTTCTTCACTCTAATTAAATTGGAGATAACGTTCTTTATTGCTAAGTTTTAACTTGTCATCTCACACTTTATTTTGTTGGAGTTAAGCTACTCTATATTGAACTATTATTTTTGAAATAACAGATGAATAAGATACAATGAGTTCAGTTTTGAAACCTGAAACTAGTTCTGATTTCAATACACATCTTGCAAAGAAGTTTAAAAAAAATTATGATCTTTCATGTTCTGAAACAAATCCTATCAAAAAAGAAAAGAATTGCGAAAACAATACAAAATTGGAAAATTTGAACCGGAATTCTTCCAATTACACAAACGCTTTATCTTTTGATTCCAAAAATATAACTACTAAAAATGAAAATAGCGATTCCGGTGAAAACCAAAGACTAGAAATAATCAATTTCAATTGGCGAATTATAACTGGTGAAAACTTGAAGTTAAGGTATGCAGAAATTTTTTCTAGATCGTCATCAAAATATATACTGACTAGACTTGAAAAAGAAGTAGAATATTATAGTGGAGATTTGTTAAAGGTTAGGGTTTATGGGAAGTGGCATGAAATTCCACGCAAGCAAGTAGGTATAAATCAAAAACTTTACTATAAGCATTACAATTTAAAAGTTTATAGTATTGTAATTTAAAGTATTAGGTCTAAACTGTATGTGTGAGAACATAATTAGTATTGTGAATGCTTTTTACTTTTATCATATATATAGCTTTACTTAATATTTTATGATTGATTTAATTTAAATTGGTATAGTTTTTTTTTATCCTACTAAAATCACTGTTGAAATACTTTTTAAAAATCATTGCAAAACTGAAGCATGTCCTAATTTTCGCCATATTCTCACTCAATTTCTTTAACTAACCTTGCTTGTTTTAGTTATGTCTTCCTGTATTGAAAAAAAAAGTATTAAATTATTATAAAACAAAATAGCTGACAATAATAAATAGGTGCTATTATATATCATTTATATTTTGCCAAGATGCAAGACAAAAAACAATAATTTGTTTTAAGTAGTTTGTCTAATTTATTTTTCTGAATGGGTAAAACTTATCTTTGAAGAAAGATGGATATCAGGTCATGGCTGGTTGTCATATGCTCTTAATTTGTAAATATATAGAGAGAGGGAGAGATTTTAATGATTTTGTTAATCACGATTTGATTAAATTGAATTGTTTTATTCATGGTATTTGAAATTTTATAAAATTTTAATATGTTTATAGTTCATATGTATTTGTTATAAAGAATTCCAATCTTTTTTCTTCTTTTTTTTTTGAAATTGTCATTCATGTTATGATTTCATTAATTAACCACAATAATTTATTCTAATAATGCTTAAAGTTCCAACTTTAGGTTGAAAGCATCTTGTTTCATAATCATGCTCACAACATATTTAATCATTATTTTATTCAATAATTTAATAATGAAGAAGTACTTTTAACAGTGCAAAGTATAATTAAGTGTTTTGCTGTAAAATCTTGAACTGAGAAATTTATTCTTGTCTTGGCTCTTATTCAGTCAAGTGGAAAGTAAAGAACATAAGTCAAATTTGGCTAAGTAAATTAATGAATGTTAATTTTATATCAAAAATTAATTTAAATAATTTTAAGATTATAACATGATTCAGAAATAATTGATCCACTTAAAGCATTGTTTTGAAGTTATACAAATTTAATTATTGTCAATGAAATGTATCTTTTTCTTTTTGGATATTTTTAAAATAATGAAATTTAGTAAATATATCTATGATGAAGGACAGCTTTAAATTTGGGTAGTATGAATAGAAAATTGTGAATGACTGCATCACTAATTGCTGGTATAGCAAATACATCTTATATTTATTCATTATTCTTCTTTTCTAATAGCTGGTAGCGATTTCAATTTGAACCGGATAATGGATAGCACATTTATAAATTCTTTTGAAATAAGTTATTAATTTTTTAAAAATATCTTGCAGGAAAATTAAATTTAAGAAATAAAAATGCTTATATCTTATTGCATTAAAAAATATTCTTGGAAGAATTATTTTTATAAGGCATACTGTTTTTTTCTTTTTTTTTTAAATATGCAATTTTGTGTGTTACATATATTATATAGAATTGAGTATAAGTTGTGTAAAGAGCTGGAATTTCTTGCTTATAATTTCATGATTATAATTATTTTTAGTTGCACGATTCTTTTCACTTTATAATTCTGTTTCTTCATATTTATGTTTACTTTAAATAATTTTCTGATCATGCGTTCCTTTCATTATCCTGTAATATTTAGGCCATCAAAATATTTATCATTGTATTGTTGTAGTGAAAATAAATAAACAGATGTAAAATTAATTGATTATTGGAGGATTTAACTCACTGAATATTTTTTTACTAATTTTTTTTCCAGTTGGTTATTTTATTCATTATGTTTAGAATTGTGCTTCAGATTCCAACTTTTTTTCTATTCCTCTGCAGATTGAGCACTTGCAAGAAGCTTAAAAAAACCATCATGAATTAAGAAATTCTATGAAATTTATATACATTGTTTCAAATATAAAACTAATCTGAAAAGATGATATGAAGTTCTTCATATGATAATTGATTTTAATGTAGCTAAACTGTCATTTAAATTAATAAGAATACAGAGAAAATGTTGAGTGATTCCATTTTTTTAATAAAATTAAATAACCATTATGTTGTGCATTTAAATTTAATGGTAATATCATTAATGATATAATTCATTACCAGATGTATTGTATAATGTAATTGATATTATTCCATTGTTTTAGTTGAGTAATTTTCCTCTGTCAAAAATATTTCATGGATAATATTTACAACATTTCAAGAAATTATAAATTCAGTATCAGGATATATTTTGATTCATTATTTTAAAAATTCTGTTGTTGAAAATAAGTGAAATTGTTGATGTAAACATGAATTTAATTATGGATTTTCCTTAACTATTTAAAATATGTAAATGCTTTAATTTAATATTACTTAAAAAATTGCTGATATAAGTCCCAAAAATTAAATTAACCCAAGAGGATGCAGTGTGATATGAGAATGTGCATGGAGTGTTAGCACACCCAAAACAATTTAATGAAATAAAACAGAAACATTTTTACAATTATATCTCAGCATACAATTGGTAATAGCATACAATTGGTAATAATATTTATTGTGTGAAGTAACTTAAAAATAATTAGAGGAGAGCTAGGAGGCATGGAACAGATGTATTTATCCTAAATAAAATTAGAATCTATTTCTAGATTCTAGCTATAGCTCTTTGTTTCATTATAATTGTTGTACTAGCTATAATATTATTTGCTTTTAAAGCATAAAACCTGATTTTTATGCCTCAGAAGTAAGTTCAAATTTTTATTTTTCATTGATTTTTTTTCAATTTTATTATTTTTAAAATAAAAAAAAATATTTTAAATGCATAATAAACTCTAAAGTGTAAGCGTTTACAGACCTAGTAAGCTTTATGTGATATGCATTTTTAAAAAAATTCTACAGTGGGAGGAATGGGACATGTTCGATTATATTTCAATACATTTTCTAAGTAACTGAACATGCTAATGATTGAAGTTTTTTAAAAAAATTTCTTAATGTTGTTTAATAAAATTTGTTGTTGGGATGTAGTAGTTGTAAGTTGATCATTAATAGTAAGTTGATGATTTTAAATTTATTAAAATATATTAGTTAGTATACATTACTACTTAATTTCAGTTAAGGGAAATTCTACTGTAAATATAATAAATTAATAAGCAATATAATAAATATCAAGCAATGAAAAAAATGAAGCAAAATTATGAGATATTTATTAAAGCTTTTTTCATTCTAAGTTAAAGATAATTAGTAATTTTATATTTTTTATACAAAAACACTATGAATAGGGAAGAAAAAGTATCCATAAAGAGAAAAATATATTAAATAATAACATATTGCAATCAGTGTAAATAATTGCAAAATAAAAGTTTTCTAGATGTTCTAGTACTGTACAAGTTGAGGTTCGAACTCGCAACGTTAGGGTTCATAGCCGAGTAACATAGCCACTAGACAAAAGTGTATACTCGTGTCCGGAAGTTGTTATCTGGCTTATGAAGTTACCACCACAGTACCAATGAAGATTTCAAAATCGGCTCTTGTTTGGCATGTCCAAAATCATAAATCTTTAAATGAAAAGAACATCAAAATACAATATTTATTAATTTTATTTTCTCAAACCTTGTACCATTCCTCCCTTACATGTGTCCCATACTTTCCCCATATAAAGGAGATGAGGGGCAAGAATATTACAATTTTTAACTATGCAAATAAAAGCTAATTGTTTGTATTCTGCTGTTCTTGTATTTTTCAAAAATTAAATTAAAGAATATACTGTTAGATTTTTTTGTAAACTGCATTCTTGAATTCACTAAACTAGTAAATTAATTTTTTATTTGTGTGTGAAATCTGACCTCTTCCTCCCAGTTCTTCCTTATTAATGACTAGCTGCCTTTGGCTACCAGCCGGTTCGCCAATCTTAATGTTCGTTTAAATTTTAATAATTAAATATTTTACGCAATTCCAGCTTTAATAGATTCTTCATCAAAATATATTAAAACTTCAAATTTTGATAGTCATATAATTCACTCATAATATTATAAAGGCCGTCAGTCATAACGTAATATGTATCTCTCTAATTTTTTGTTACCTCTCGTTGAATTTATGCTTTAAATTAAAGTGGAAAGAATTAATCTGCAATTAATATAATAATATTTTTTACTGACACAAAGCATTTTTTTTTATAATATGATTACTGATAACAGAGTCACTGAGTGTTTAAACTTTATGAGCACTAAAGAATATCCTTCTTAATTTATGTAATATCTCAAGAATTTGTCAACAAAATTTTCTCAGATTCATCATGAGCAGATCGATTAATTAACAATGTTTAATTTTAAATGCATCAAACACTAAGAAGATAAAATGAATCGTTTAAAATAATCGGTCGAAAGCAGGTTTAAAAAAACTACTTAAAAAACGATGTACTTAAAACTATAAGCATATACAAAAAATATATAACTAACATAAATACAATTTAACTACAAAAGCATGCAACTAACCTAAAAATAATTTAAATAATTGAAAACAGGTTTAAAAAAAACTACTTAAAAAACGATGTACTTAAAACTATAAGCATATACAAAAAATATATAACTAACATAAATACAATTTAATTTCAAAAGCATGCAACTAACCTAAAAATAATTTTATTCATCCGTTGATAATGGTTGTCATGTCAACAATCAGAACACAATGCGCATGCGTGAATTTTCAACGCCAGTTAAACGCAAATGCGTAAATTTTTCTACGCCAGTTGGGGTAACGCTATGCAGATTAGAAATTTTTAATTTCCTTTATTCTGTGTTATTTTAATTCAAAAGTATTTCAGAATGAATCTGAAAGATGGATTAATCAACAATGTTTAATTCTAAATGCACAAAACATTAAGAAAATAAACAGAATTGTTTGAAATAATCGACCGAAAAATGTTAACCCTAGCCTCCTTACTGTTGGGAAAATAAAAAACAACAACAACTGAAGCCTTACTCATTTGGCGGGGGGAAAAATGGAAGATATTTTTGGCGGGAAGTTAGTTTTTAATTAATAATTAAAATTATAATTAAAAATTCAAAAAAAGGGACCCCAGGTGCACATTCCCGACCTCGAAGGTATACATGTGCCAAATTTGGTAGCTGTAGGTCAAATGACCTGGCCTGTAGAGCGCCAACACACACATTGAGCTTTATTTATAAGTATAAATATGTATATAGAAGTATAGATATAGATTAATAATAAATAAATTAAAAGTACGCGCTTTATTTAAGAAGGCATGGAATCATTGATTTCTAAAAGAATTGTTGATTTTTATTTATAAATGCAATTATAATTCTAATTATGCATTTTTAACATGAGAAATGAATTATATAACTAATTTTTAAAATAATTTCGGGATACAGGGATATATTTAAAGAGCTTTTAACATTTTACAGTTTATTCAAGAAGCCTTTATGTTATATAAAACATGTCATAAGTTTATTTCATAATTCATGTTTATAGTTTTTGATATAGTCTCCTTTTCTTTTGGGCACATGTATTATCTCCAATAGCATAATGTTCTTTTCTTTGTTGGTGACTCATCAAGAGTATATTCATTTTATAACATCTGTTCCTGTTGGGATTTCAAATGAGGATCTAAAAATGAAAAGGCCAAATCCTTCAAGAAATACTTTTTCCTGAACATCTCTGGTGAGGGTTTGTCAATTATAAGATCCTTGAATTTATAACAGTAATATTTGAAAGTGAAAACTGTCATGTGTCATATTTTGATGAAGTGCACTCTTCAGATTGGTGATCACTAAATAGTATATATTCATTATCTCAATCTCCTAATTCTTCTGCTATAGAATCTTCGTCTAATGAAACCTCCTCTAACAATTTTTAAAGTCTTTTCATTTCTTCATCATACCATAAAGAGGAAGAGACTGGCCAGAGTAATGTAAATACATCAGGGTTCACACTGAAAAAAAAGCTTGAGATGCTTGAGATATAATGATAAACTAGAGTATGTGTGGGGTGTCAGCATATCTCAAACTGTCCTGAGAATGACAAAAATATTCAGAATTTGCCATTTTCATACCAGGCATATAGAATATGACCTAAAGGTAGCCACTGATGGATCTAACAATGGTTATGGGGAGAAGAGTGCAGATAAATTTTTTATAGCTTGGGATGTTGAAACATTGCACACACCGAGTTAAGGAAAAAAGCTAATGTGGATGGCATAATAGCTTATATTTATTTCTATACCTTAAGTTCAAACCTTATGTTGTGAAATGTTATTTAGATTTCAAAGTTTCAATAACATAATCCAATAGTATAGTTTCTTATATTTTAATACCTCGTTTCTCATGGCTTAAAATTACTTAGTTAAAATAAATAGCTGCTTTAAATTTGTGCTGCTTAGATGAAATCTACTTTCCAGTGTATTGTCATTGTCAGGTTACTTGTATAAGTACAGCATTTTCCTTTCATTGAGAATTCAATATATTATTAATATATGTCTCATGTCACAGTTATAATATTTATTCTATACCAGTAGAGTTCCTGTTATCCTTTCCTTAATGATTATAATTAATTCTAAATAACATTTGTAAATTAACATAATTTAAAATTGGATTGCAACAAGTCTATTTATTTCTGTTATTGGCTATGCATTGTAAAATAATTATATAAATCGTTCAAATTTGAGTGAAATACGATTTGTGAAATTCCCTTTCAAAAGTCTTTAAGTTTTCAATTTAAGTATTTTTTTAAATGTTTCATTCTGCTTCATCTGCTAGACTTATACTGATACATAAAATAAATAAAATTTCACATGTGTCATAGTAACTATATATCTTTTGTTTGTTACTGAACAGACTTTATCCATAGATGACAAGATTAGATGATCTGCATATAAAATTATATTCTTGTTATCTGTTAAACTTAGATACCCATATATAAACAGAAGTAGAGAATAATGTCTATAACAAGAATTTTCTTTTTAAAAACATTTTGCATGATTTTATTGGATTTTCTGATTTTTAATTTTATTGAAATGCAGAGTTATAGTTATATTTTAAACTATTGTTATTTCATTGAAATAGTTTTTATATATTCTTCCAAAAGCATCTTTATATTATAGCATGAGATATGATGCAAATAGCACTGTTTATATATATATATATATGTAGGACTCAGGAATCACTACTATTTAGAATCACGCACATTTAATTACATTTAGGACGAACAATTACATTAACATAAAAGAAATGAACATTAAATAGATTTCGTCGAATACGTCGCAGGATTAATTCACATGTGCCATCTCGTCTTTCGTCCAGAGACCCGTCTCGTCTCACACGTCTTGACTTTCGTTCAGTCTCATCTCGTCTCGTCTGCACTCCGTCTAACAAGCATCAATGCCTGTTGGCCAGCAGATGGCGCTCGTTATCAGGCGTTCGTCACTACATTCGGCGATCCTGACATCTCTTTCGTCCTCGAAAGTTAAATCAAAGTAGAAAAATCTGAAAGAATAAAAAAAAGAAAACAGTATCTGGATAAACCAATAAACATTTTTTTTTCTTTTAGTCTGAAGACCATGCTTTCATGAAATCAGCTGCTGTGGAAGTTGTATTTGGTCCGTCATGACATCCAACTTTTTCCACGTCATAGCGATCCTTAGGTTTAACCTTAACAATCCGATACGGTCCATGAAACTTTGGTCTTAGTTTGAGTCCAGTTCCGAACTGCGTCCGTTGTATGGTCACTAATTCACCAAGTTTGTAGATGCGCGCCACTTTTCTTCGTTTGTTGAAACTTTTGCGATTCTCTTCTTGAATCTTCAAAATGTTTTCCCTTGCTTCTTCTCTCATATTATTTCGATCTTCCATCATTGCTTTTGTGTATTCTTCTTCCAATATTTCCTTTAAATGTAAATCAGTTGTATCTTTTAATTTTACTCCAGTTAAAAGCTCAAACGGGGTAAACTTTGTACTTCTCGAAACGGTACTATTGATTATTTTCTGCACTGATGCAACATGTTTATACCATTTGGTAGGGTCTGTTATCGAGAGTTTTGATAGAATGGGTATTAAAATTTTATGCATTATTTCAATTTGTCCATTTCCGCGAGGAATTCCAGTGCTAATTTTGAAATGTTCAATATTTTCAACCTGACAGTACGTTTCAAATTCTTTTGAGGTAAAAGCTGAACCTCTGTCTGTTATTATTCTCGTCGGATTTCCAAAAGTAGATTGTTGAAGCTTAAGTTTAGTTATTGCCTCCTGAGTAGATGTTGATTTAACCGGATATAACCAAACAAATTTTGTAAAAGCGTCGACTATTGAAAAAATATGCTGGTAGTTCTTATTTGTAGAAGGCATAGGGCCAATGAAATCGATGTGATATGTACTTAAAGGCAAATTTTCTTTTCGGATGGGGTTAAGGAAACCTTCACCTTTCCCACGTTTCTTATTACACAGAATACACTCCACGCAATTGGCAACCACACTTTCTATTTTTGACCTCAACTTTGGTATGTAAAATTCTTGCTTTAAAATTTCTTCCGTCTTAGCCACAGCGTAATGTCCTTTATTGTGAATTTCTCGAATAATTTCTCTTTGTAATGCTTCTGGGACTATGAGCAATTCTCTACCATTATCGTATTTGTATAAAACTCCATTTCTCACAATGTGTTCACTGTCTTCTTGCTTATCTATCAAAGCTTTTAATTTCTTAAGGAATTCGTCCTCATTTTGAGCATTGGCTATTTTAGTGGTCACTTCACTGTATGAACGAGTAACAACAAGTACTGCGTTTCGACTAAGAGAATCTACGTGTGCCATTTGTTTTCCCGATCTGTGAACAATTTGGTAATCAAATTCCTCTAACTGTAAAGCCCATCTTGCAACTTTTGGAGTAAGATCTCTTTTACTCATAGTTTGTTGAAAAGCGGAACAATCAGTCACAATTTTAAACTTAGAACCCAGTAAGTAATGTCTAAATTTTTTCAACGCTTCGATTACAGCCAAAACTTCTAATTCATAGCTGCTATATTTTTCTTGTTGTGGAGATGTTTTCCGACTAAAATAATGAATAGGATAAAACTTATTGTCGGTTCCCTGTTGCAGCAGCACTGCTCCGAATCCCTGACTGCTAGCATCTGTATGGAGTTCTAAAACTGATCCCTGTTGATAGAGATGCAAAATTGGCTCCTGAGTTAAAATATCTTTAAGTTTTTGAAAAGCTTCCTTTTGTTCAGATTCAAACTTAAATGCAATGTCTTTTCTTAGTAAATCACTAAGCGGTTTTGCGATTTTTGAATAGTGGGGTATAAATTTCCGGAAATAGCTAGTAAGGCCTAAAAAGCTTTGTACTTGTTTAACAGTTTGTGGTTGTGGAAATTTTTGTACAGCTACCGTTTTAGATACAGAGGGCTGTATAGTTCCGTTTTTGATTCTATAGCCTAAAAATTCTATTTGTGGTTTTAAAAACTGACACTTCTTAAAATTAAACTCCAAACCGTACTCTGATGCAACCTGTAGAACACGTTGTAATTTTTCTAGCCCTTCTTCCTCGGTTTTGGATGGTATAATAATGTCGTCCATATAAATCAGTACAGTTCCGTCTAGCATCAAATTCCTGAATATCAAATTAATGTAACGCTGAAATACACTCGGACTATTGGAAAGTCCAAATGGTACTTTAAGAAATTCCCACTGGCCATGATGTGTTACAAAAGACGTAAATTTTGTGCTATCTTTCTCTACGTCTACATGAAAAAATCCGTTTTTCAAGTCCAAAGTAGTAAATATTTTTGATTGCTCAAGTTTGTCAAGCAAATCTTCTATGAGGGGTAAAGGGTACCGATCTTTAATCATCTTTTTATTTAGCTTACGAAAATCAATGCATAACCTATAACTGTCATCCTTCTTCTTGCATAAAACCACGGGGGAACAGAAATTTGAAGTACTGGGTTTAATTATCCCTTCCTGTATCCATTTATCAATCTGAGTTTCAACGAATTTTTGTTCTTTTAAAGGCAGCCTTCGAGGGTTGTGAGTAATCGGAATATCATCGCTCAGTATTATTTTCATTTGTAACTCCGTACTTTTTGTTTTGTTTGGCGAATACTTATTTAAAAGACGATTTATTTCCTGTCTCAAGGGTTTTTTTACATGACTCATGTCGATTTCATCATAGTTTATCGAATCCGCTAAATGAATGAAGTATGGGAGAGGATGTGTATTTATTTTATTGCAAGCCTCAGCAAAAATAGGTGCCTGTCTGTCTCTTTTCAACTCCGCGGAACGTAATGATACGACCTTGACCTCGCTTCTCACCAGCCGGGTGTAATTTATTTCAGCTTTTTTCCCATGAATGGTAATTTGTTTTTCTTGGAATGAAAAGCTTAGATTATTTAATACGTCCATGCCGATGATTATTTCGTTCGGCATTATTTCTAACACATACACATTAGTTGATATTACATATTCATCAATTAATATATCACAATCAAAAAAACCTAGAGGAGTAATGCTATCTCCACTTATACCAGCTAATTTCACATTATCAGTCGTTAAATTAGGTTTACCAATTTTCAAATAAAATTCATAATTAATCATAGTAATATCACTTCCAGTATCAATTAATGCATCACAATTTATACCATTTATTTCAACATTTTTACTAAGCTTATTTACAGTTTTTGAAGAGTTACGAATATACACTTTATTTGAGAGAGACACTTTAAAATCTTTTTGCGGGCAGATACTGGCTTTGTGGCCAAAGCTACCACATTGGAAACATTTCAATCCTTTGTTTTTAAACTTGCAATTAATTGATTTATGGCCAGCCTCATTGCAATTAAAACATTTATTATTACTCTTGTTATAGTAATTATCATCAGCAAAATTCTTTTGAGCACGGACGAAAGGCAATGGTGAATTTTTAGCTTCTTTCGCGATATCAAATTTACTTCTGTTTTCGGAAACACGCCAATTTCTGTTTGTTTCCTTTTTAAGGTGACTTCGTGCAGCTTCATATTCGTCCAGTTTATTAACCAAATCTTCTACTTTCTTTATTTTGGGCAAATCGTCGAGAAAATGATCGCGTACGTCATTTGGTATTTTACTCTTTAACTGGTCAACGACCATTAGCTGCTTTAAATCTTCAAAATCGGTTATTTCTAAACAATTTATCCATTCCTCAAAAAAGTTATTCAGTTCAAAACCGAAGACCCGCCATGAAGAAGAAGAATCTCGTTTGTGAGTAAAGAACTTCTGCCTGAGTTGTTCGGAAGTTAATTTAAATCTTTTAAGCAACAGTTTTTTTTATGTAATCATAGTCATTAGTTGATGGATCAGGTTCACGAGCAATTAAATTGACTATATCTAATGGTAATAACCCGAGTAAATAAGAAATCCAGTTTTCTTTTGCAATATTAGCCCTACTTATTTGTTTCTCAAATAACGAAAGGTAAACACTTATGTCTCCGCTATTATCATAATTCTTCAGCAATTTTAATATATCAGTCTTAGGCATATCTGATACAGTTAGAGTATTTTCTCTACTTTTTAACTCAAGTTCTAACTTTTTCAAAGTATATTCGCGCTCATTTTTTTCGGCTTCGGCTTTTTCAGTATCTAACCTTTCGCGCTCCTGAGTGATAGTTAAAAGTAAGTTTTTTACGAACTCTTCGTCATAGTCTTTCGACTCTGTTATCATTGTAACTAACTGTCGCACTTTGGCATCCTGTGGTGCCGTTAGTTCTAATTCGTCTACTAAAGTTAGTAAGTCGCTCTTTCGTGCTCGTGCAAGAAATGCCATACTTGAGAATAAATCAAAATTGTACTCACAATTTCTTCAACATCGATCCACACTACGTCAGTCCACAAGGAGTTGGTATCCAAGAGGTTTATTGTAGAACGTCAAATTTCACTCCTGTTTGGCTCTTCTTTCGTCTATGAACCGGTCTTTGTTAAAATCCGGGTCGAACCCCCATATTTGTAGGACTCAGGAATCACTACTATTTAGAATCACGCACATTTAATTACATTTAGGACGAACAATTACATTAACATAAAAGAAATGAACATTAAATAGATTTCGTCGAATACGTCGCAGGATTAATTCACATGTGCCATCTCGTCTTTCGTCCAGAGACCCGTCTCGTCTCACACGTCTTGACTTTCGTTCAGTCTCATCTCGTCTCGTCTGCACTCCGTCTAACAAGCATCAATGCCTGTTGGCCAGCAGATGGCGCTCGTTATCAGGCGTTCGTCACTACATATATATATATATATATATATATGTATATATTGTTTATGTTTAAATTTCAAAACTTCATAAGCTATCCTACTAACAAGTACTGTGCAAATGGATGTGCTAGAAATGAAAATTCATTTTCTGTATGAAAATAAAACTTGAGAAATCTATTTATTTCTATATTTAGTGAGTAATTTCTTTAAAGGAAATAAAACTGTCATTATTTGTGTTTGTAAATATGTAGCTTAATTTATATTAAGATATACACTGAGGGGACAAAAGTCATGGGATAGCAATATGTATAAATACAGATAGCAGTAGTTTCCCGTGCAAAATGTATAAATGGGCAGTGCATTGGCAGGGCTTTCATTTGTATTCATATGAAAAGGTTTCTGACGTTATTATGGCCACACGACGAATTAACAGACTTGAATGCGAAATATTTGCTGAAGCTAGATGTAGAAGGCATTCCATTTCGGAAATTATTAGGGAATTCAACATTCTGAGATCTACAGTGTCAAGAGTGTGCAGAGAATACCTAATTTTAGGCATAATCTCTCACCATGGACAATGCAGTGGCCGACTGCCTGCTCTTAATGACGAGACCAGCGACATGAGCGTATAATTGTCATTGTTAACAGGCACGTGGCGCAGCCCCACGAAGCCACGGACCCAAGTCGTCAACAAGGTAATTTGCAAGCTCATGTTGGCTTCACAATGGTGTGGAATGTTTTTACATAGAATGGACTGAGAATAGCCCAACCGATCTTTGGTTGAAAATAGTTATGCTCAGTTACTTGGAGACCACTTGCAACCATTCTTGGACTTCATGTACCCAAACAACGATGATATTTTTACGGAGGACAGTGCATTATATCACCTTGCCACAACAGTTCGTAATTGATGTGAAGAAAATTCTGGAAAGTTCCAACGAATGATTTGGCCACCTAGATCGCCCGACATGAATCTCATCGTACATTTATGGGACATAATCGAGAGGTCAGTTCGTGTACAAAATTCTGCTCCTTTCTCAATTCTGGACGTCTATAGAGGCAGCATGGGTCAATATTTATGCAGGCTACTTCCAGACGACTTTTAGAGACCATGCCACAGGGAGTTGCTGCTTTTAGCCTAGGAAAACGAAGTCCCATGACTTTTGTCACTTTAGTATATCTTCTGTCAGATTTTAATTAAATCTTTCAATTTCTTCTTTCAGGTAGCTTTTGGCGATGATGGTTTATCATACAAATTTTCTGGCAATTGCCTTCCATCTAAACCATGGGAAACTTGTCCCATTATTTTTGAATTAAAAAAATGTGTGGAATCTGTTGTTGGTTATTCATTTAATTTTGTGCTTATAAATAGGTATGTTTTATTTAAAATGCTTTTTTCACTTTACTTCTAAAAATAAAAATAAAATTATTATTTGCAAATATTAAACATATTCTCATTTTTCTGCCTTAAGATGTCATAATTAAAAATTAAAAAAAAATATTCT
The DNA here is from genome assembly GCA_026543865.1 of Argiope aurantia. NCBI lineage: Eukaryota > Metazoa > Arthropoda > Arachnida > Araneae > Araneidae > Argiope > Argiope aurantia. The sequence continues at coordinate 1,648,462 of JAPMOR010016510.1, read as the reverse complement.
GCATGGTGTTAGAAATGTAATAGTTTTGAACTTTAAAATTTTGATGTGTATTTAATTTGAATAATCTATTTCATCTTGTTAGAATTTACTGTTTAAAGTTACTAGGCATCTTCTGAAAGTTTTAAATTAAAGTATCTTGAACTGAAATATTTATTCTGTTTTTAGGAATTAAAGAAAATCGCATTTTCAGTTATATCTGTGAATGTGTAAATTATTTTGTTGTTATTAAAATTAATTCGGCGTTTTTATATTCTCTTGAATTTACTCAAATGACTTTAAAGTATTTATAAATATTCTTATGAAAATTCAGAATTTTATGTTTCCATAAAATTGTAATTCTGAGTTTTCTCAAAACGTTGTGAGAAAACTTCTCAGAACTGTTTTTGACAGCTTAAGTTTTAATCCATTTAATTTATGGAGATGAGATCATTAATTGTTCATTTTGTGATTGCTTTTGTGTTAGCGCTTCTATAATTATTTACTTTATCTAAAAAATGTAAGTAATGAGAGAATGAAGGCACCTTGATATTGCTTTGTCTATAAGAGTTGTAGGAGAATGGAATAATAATAAAAAAATATTGAAACTATAAAAAATGAAACATAAGCTGTGATTTTGTGAAATTTATGATATTTGAATAGAAAAGAAAATTTTATGTATCTATGGATGAAATTTAGACTGATTTAATTAATCATATTTTACACCTTTTTATTTAAAATGATTTTCAGAGAACTAGATACTTTTTGATGGATGTATCAAATTATTTATTATAATTATTGAAATCCTTTAGTAATTAAATCAATTTCTGTAGATTGCAGTCCTTTCAATATAATTGAAACAAGAATGAAAAAAAAAATGCATTTAGAAGCTGTTGTTATGAAAGTAGCTGAATATTTTTGTAAAATTTATTAATAACTAAACTAACTGTTACTATTTTTGTTTGATTTGTGCTTTAAAAATTAAACTTTCGCAAACTATTAAAAAATGTTTGAAGTTTTTAGGTGAGCAAAATTTTCAAAGCAAGATATGAGAATCAGTGAGATTGTTTACCATTATTACTTGATACAAGTAATTCCAAAAAAAAAAAAAAAAAAAAAAACCTAGTTTTTTTTTAATGCTTCTCTTTATCTTATATACAGGGTGTTCGTTAATTATTGTCGGGGTTTCCGTACCTCATAACTTTCGAATAAAAAATATTACGCAAAAACCGATTACGTATTCATAAATTACAACTCAAAGAATTTTACGTGGGAACAATGCGATCTTAGCGCATTTGTAGTCTGGGTAATTATGACGTCATAAATAAATATGGCGACCGTGCAAGAAAAAGCAATGTGTATATTGTGGTTTTTCGAAACTAAATCAGTCATAACTACTCAACGTCGCTTCAGGACCACGTACAAGATCCTCCTTCGGATAATTCTATCAGACGCTGGTTAACACAATTTCAGGAAACTGGTAGCGTTCTACACCGAAAGGGAGCGGGAAGACCGAGCACTTCGCAGGAAAATGTTTTTCGTATCCAAGAAACGTTTACTCGCAGTCCACGAAAATCAACGAGACAAGCAGATGTGTAGTTACATATGCCGCATACGACGATATGGAACGTTCTCCATAACCGCCTTCATCTGAATGCCTACTAAGTGCAAATAGTGCAAGCTTTACACCCGAATGATAAACCGCGTCATTTTGAGTTCGCTGAACAAATTTTGACTCGAATTGAGAATGATGAAACTTACCTTCGGAAATGGTTCTTCAGTGACGAATCCACTTTTCATGTATCAGAAAAAGTGAATAAACATAACTGTAGAATATGGTGCTCGGAGAACCCGCACGACTATCGAGAATTGGAAAGAGATAGCCCAAAGGTGAATGTTTGGTGCGCTTTATCACATACTGAAGTTACTGGACCTTTCTTCTTTTCTGAAACAACAATAAACTCCGTGGCATACCTTGACATGCTGTAGATGTATGCGGTTCCTCAGATGCAGCAACATCAGCCAGATGTGATATTTCAACAGGATGGTGCACCCCCACATTGGGGCATGATTGTACGTGACTTTTTAGACGAGAACTTTCCCGACAGGTGGTGTGGAAGAGGTGGACCAATCCCATGGCCTCCAAGATCACCAGATATAACACAGCTGGACTTCTTTCTATGGGGGTTTGTCAAGAAATTTGTGTACAAGACCCCTGTGCCCTCCCTTTATGAACTGAAGCGCAGAATTGTTACAGCGATCCAAAATGTTACCCCACAAATGCTGGAGAACACTTGGAGGGAAATCGAATTTCGTCTCGATGTGTTACGAGCCATGAAGGGCAGCCATGTGCAAATTCATTAATCTTTTTAATATCATTAATAAAATTCTTTGAGTTGTAATTTACGAATACATAATCGGTTTTTGCGTAATATTTTTTATTCGAAAGTTATGAGGTACGGAAACCCCGGCAATAATTAATGAACACCCTGTATTTTTTTTAAAAAGGAAGTTGTGCCAAAAATCAGTGCACTTATTTTAAACATTGATTTAATCTCTTAGACATAAAAAAAAACTCATCCAAAACTGATTTTTTTCTACACTTTCTTGTATCGCCTCTGATTTGTCAGTGCCTTTTTTAGTATTTTCTTTTTTGAAAAATACTCATTTTCTTAAATCCATAGTAATTCAATTTAGCTTGTTGCATGTCTTATATTGCAGAACATTTTGAAAGGAATTCAAAAATTAAATTCCTTATTATCAAAGTTTGGTATATATTTCAACTGACTACTTAAGTCATAATTCATAGAATGAATTTGTTTGTAGACTTTATCTTAACATAGTATGTACCTTTGAGAAATGTTTGTGAAATGTTTTGAAAAATTCTGAAATTTTTATTTACAAAAATTTTTCTAAAAGAACAACAAACCGGTTTTTATGAATGAGTTTAATATTTTTACTATAGTACATGCATTTATCTATTCATTGATTTGACGTGGTTAAAAACGAAGTATTTATTTTGTGAATATTACTTAAAATATTCCGAGTTGCATTATCCTGTAATTTGATTCTTTTATTATTATTATTTTTTATTTTTGGTAGCTTTTTAAATAAAGAAATAAGTGAATATTAAGCTTTAAGAAATTAGTTGAGGTTATTTTAATACTTAATGAATAATTCATTTTTTATCTAGTTTCTAAAAAAGAAATTTTTATGGTGAGTGTGAGCTGGTAATGATAACTCATATTTTTTAATTTATAAACTGTTCATCAGTTTGTTCAGAAAACAGCTAACCTCTATCAAAATTTGGCAATGTATATATTTTTAGCATATTAAATATTGAATAATATGAGAAGTAAAAGCTCATTTGATGGCTTATTATTCAGGCAAATTGTATTTATTTGTAATATCTTTACATTAATCTTTATTTTCAGAAGATTTTGCACTGTATTTGATATTCATCTTTTTTTTTTAAATTGTATTTTTTATCCTGTATGCATATATCTGAAGTGGGAATAATAAGATATTATTTGAATCGTTTTTTTTTTGCTAGAGTTTTTATTTATTTATTGAAACTCAAGTTTTATTGAATAAAAGTAAAATATTTTTATTCACTTTTTACAACTAATCATATTTTTTACACTATATACAAATAGCCAAGTTTTGCTGGAGTTACTAACTATAACATTCCTGTTTCGTACTACAGAATCAATTAACAAACAATTTTGGATAATAAACTTTATTATTTAACTAAGCAGTTTATTTCATTTAAAAACTTGGGTACAATATCTATTCCATCTGATTTCCTCTATATATTATATTCCTACCATTGCATGTACAGTCACAAAAGGGAGGAGAAAAAAGAGCCAACAAGATTTATTTTGCAATTGAGCATATAATGAGAAAATTAAAAGTACAATTTTAAAGGTAGTAAAAGGGGCTGCGGCTAAAATTTTCGTAGAGGGTTGTCTACAAATTTAAAATTGTACAAATTTTAAAATTTCCTATAACAACATTCATTTTTGATATCATGAATAGTTTCCCCTTGGAAAAAATACCTGAAATATAACTTTTGGTTAATACACCATGATTACTACAGGAGATATTTGACATTTTCTGTTAAAGGATTGTTTCTGTATTCAGATGTGTAAGATTTAGATATTCTCTGGACATCAGTAATAGTATTTTTTTTGGCATATTTTTAAATCATCTTTAAAGCTTCAATCCACATGGTAAAATCGTTTGCTGTTTCATTCACGGCAGTATATTTGTAGTGAAAGTTTTAGTAGAATTTTTTATTCTTTCCAGAAAAGAAGTATTCAAGAACATTGAAAGTTTGCTTAAATTGCTCCTGAACCTGATTCTCCATTATGTTGAAAGCACTAAAATGAAAAATTTTGTTGTATGAGTAAAAGATATAAAATTAAATATATATTTTTATTATTTAAAGGAAATGTGAATTTTAACGTTAATATTGTATCGATTCAGAGAGAGAATTTTGCTATTTATAAATAGACATGAAATGATGCACCACTGTAGTTTAAATGCAAACAAAAAAGTAGTGCATTTCATTCATTGATAAATGTAAATAAGTGTTCTCCCAAGCTTTACGGGCAACTTTGTCTTCTATAAAAGTGCTTTTTGTTTGCCAAAGATTCCATTGTGTGAAGTGATATATGTGTGGATATATGCATGTTACAGACATAAAATGCAAATTGCAGAACATCACTCTAAATACTCATTCATAACTTTAATTTTCATTATTGTAGCACTTTTTTAAACTAATTCCTATAATTCATCACATATCTTGCTTCTTATATGAATAGAAATTTGAAAGTAGCTATAGTTATAAGAATTATTATATATAATTATAAGAATAAATATATATAACTATAATTATTATATATAGATAATTATAAGAATAATTATTGCTTTGGATAACTTTAAGAAGTAATCGGATTTATAATTGAACATATATTTTAGAACATATTTGCTTAAACAGAACAAAGTTAATTTAATTAAATTTTAGAAAAAAAATTTAGTGTTTATCAATCAACTGTATTAAATAGATTAGTAAAATCAATAAAAAAATTACAAATTGTAATAATATATTCTTACAATTATATAATATTGAAAATATCAATATTAAATGCTTAATAAATAATGTTTTGAAGTCTGATTTTTTTCCCCATTTGTGGTTATATACAATAATTATAATTATGGCAGATTAATCTTGTGAAATTTGAAACTTGTGTAAGAAATATTGTGTACTTAAACAAACATCAGTAAATTTAAATACTAATGACACTTTTCTTGTTAGAAGATATGGAGTTTATCCATAAATTATTATGAGAAATAATTGTTTATAATAATTGTTAATAATAAATAATAAAATGTTTTTTAAATTAAATAGTTAAATCAAGCAAAGTAATAATTACAAAATAAAATTCTCAATTTTCTGAAATTTAGTATATTCTGTAAGTGACATTATTTGAGCGGACGAGTAAACATTGTAGCTTATTACTAGGACAGAGACTATCCAGCACCTTTAAAAGTGGTGACTATGTATAAAATAATATGGCAATTGATTTTTTTTACTTTGATTTCATATATTTTTTTTTTGCCACTGATGACTTTTTAAATACATTTTTATATTACAACAATGTAGAAAATGACATTTCTTTCAAGGAATGCATGATCAGCAACATTTCAATGCCAAATAAAAAGCTGTTGATATTTTGAAATTTGTGAATGTGTCCCTAAATGCATTTTTTTGGAGCAGTAGAGAAAACTTTATATAACAGGTAAACTATTCTTAGGAACAAGCCAAAATTTTGCATGTCTCCATAAAAATAGTCTTGTTCTTCGATTTATGCCAAAATTTAAGTATGTTGCAATTTAAAAATTTTTAAACTCTAATTTTGGAATTTTTTTCGTATATTAAGAATCACCTTTTATGTTAAATATGTATTCTGAATATGTAGAATACCTTATATTTTCATAATAAAATGTGTTCAGGTCATTAACTAAATTGTTAAGATATGGATAAAAGTTCAAAAGTTAATTTTAATATTTGAAAGTCAAAATTTTGTTAGCTCACAATTTCGAGATGAATTGGCCTATAATGAAACTTGGTTTCTGGGAATAAGTTTTGATGTAGTTTTAAAATTTGATGATGCCATTGGAAATTTTGAGGTTTGCTCTTATTTCATTATATACACAGCCCCTAACAAATTTTTTAATTTAGAATCTTTAAGAGTACTCTAATCTTTTTCAAATGACACCTTTTTTATGATTTTTTTAATGATGAATGATGCCAGAATAAAGTTGGGTGGCTCCTTTTTCCCCCGCAACAGCACAATATGTTCATCAAAAATTAACAAGATTCTCTAAACTTACTTTTAATGTTTATTTTGTTGTTTATGAATAAAACTATATTTCAAATCTTCGATTGTTTTTTTATGATGATGTGTGGATTTTTCCCGTAATGTAGGTTTTAGCTGAAAGTATGGAAACTATTAACATAATATGGAAAATAAAATTAATAACTGCCATGGTATTCTTCAGTTAACCTATCAAAGTAATATGCATGCTTTTTTTTCAGGTTATTGTTCAAATTTTTTATATCAAATTATTAGTCTCTCTCATTTTTTTTTTTTTTTTTTTTTTTTTTATACAGAAATTTACGAAAATCTAAGTTTTGTAAATGTTACCATGAACATCTCAGAATTTTTTTGGCCTTCTCTGCAAAAAAGGCCTAAAATTTTTAAATAGTTCTTTTGCTTGGTTAAAATAATGAATAATTCAACCCTATTAAAAGTGAGTGATTGTTATTTCAGGAAATTAGCAGTTCTCTTTCAGCTCATGTAATCAATAATTAAAAAAAATCGCAAGGAAAGAAATCTAAGTTTAAAAGTAAAGCCTTTTTTTTTTTTTTCAATTGTTGGGGAAGATTATGCAGACATGCATGTGTAGAATTTTCAAGAAAATAAAGGATTGTGTCATGAGTCTGACTGATCTGAGTGGGTCATGTCCAAGTGGATCAGTTGTTACAATGTGAACAAACATATTTCAAAATCTAGAACTTCCTTAGTTTTTGCTTCGTAAGAATTTTCTACTTTCTTTGCTGATCACCATTGTTTTGGAGAATTATCTTTCTTCAACACATTCAAAGAGGAAAGAAAATTTTTTGATTGGTGATGTTAGAACGTCTAAATATATTGCAAAAAGGAGTATGATTTCACCTTGTTTGATTGTAATGTAGAATTGATTTAGGATAGCTCAGTAATAGTATATTTTGTTAAATTAGTCTGGAAATTAAGAGACAATTTATAATTAAGTAGGTAACTTGAAACATTGTTTTATGTTCATAGGCAGGTTTTTGAATGCAATAAATATACTTGAGCTAATAAAAATAGAATGTAACTGGGAGGAAGTAAAAAAATAAAATAAAATAAATAAAAGCTTGCTCCACTTTAAAACTATTCCCTATTACTTTGATGTAGTCAGTGTTTTAAATAATTGTAAAGTTCATGCATAATTAACATGTAAATAAATCATGATCAGTTTTCAAAGAATTCTTTGCTTGAATTTTTATATAAGATATTAGATGGAATATAGGAAATGGTATTTCTTGTTTTGTCTTCCAGATTTTTTTTTTTGAATATTTAACATTTATTAAAGGGAAGTTAAAAAAAAAATCTTCAGTATTCTTATATGCTTTACTCAGCTCTTTTATTTTCGTAGACTTTTTGCATCTTGTAAATTACTAAATAATTAAAATTAGAGAAATGTGGAGAAATTCTGGATATAAGAGGTCATGGTCATTAACATAATATGGACACATAAAATGAATTTTTCACCTGTTGCATTGATACTATTTTAATTTGAAACCAGTCCAAACCAAAGTGAATAAAAGTATTTATATTCTTTAAGATTTTCTTTTTTCTATACAACATTTTATCCATTTTCTCAATATTTTTAAAATAAGCACTCCTTTTTAGCACATTCAACTGTATCAGATGTACATAGTTTCAAAGTATAAAACTTATATTTGATTTTTCATTTACTCAAAATTATATTTAAACAAGGTTGCACTATTTTTGATACTTCATTTTATTCATTTGCATTTATGTTTCAAATTATCATATTTAGCGAAAAAGAATTACCCTTTTTCCATAATTATTCTTGTATTGATATTTATGAAATGTACATACTCATTCAGGTTAAAAGAAGTTATGCAATTGGTTGGATTTTCTGAGTATATCCATTATTGAAATTGCCTTCTCCACAAGCGGAGAACATCTAATGTATATAATCAAATATTACAATCTAATTTATTTCAGTGTATTGCAAGCAGTTAGCATAATTTAGCTCTGAATATAACTAACCTCTTGCAAAAACTGATATTTTATGTTCATTTAACTATTTTGGAATTTTTTTCAACTTTTATATATACCAATGCACTGACTTTAAAAATCATGTACTTTTTTTTAACTCGTAATTTTTCTTCTTCAATGGTGAATTGGATTATTTTAATTTTTTTAAATATTGAAAATATTATTGCCATATATACATTTTTTAATAATTTGTTACATTTCATTTGAAAATGTTTTTAGTAAAATTTTTATATTTCAAAAATTTAAACTTGTATTTTTTTCACCTGATAACTTTTTTTGTCTAGTGGGGAGTATTCAAATGAATTATATTAAATAAAAATAAAATGAATGTGTATTTGTTTGTAGTATTATATTGCCTAATGTTTTATGAAATAATATATAAGAACCAGGTAAGTTTATTTTTCTTCAAAATTCCACTATGAAAATGTTAATATTTGCAGGACATTCAGAATCCAGAATGCCATTTTTTTTATAAAATTTCTTCAAAATTTAACATTTGTTCTGATTTCTTTGGGTTAGTAATAGTCTGAAAATTATCTCCTGCAGCTATTTTCTACATGCAACATTAAAGTCATTTAATTGATGTTCTGTGTATTCAATCTTTTTGCAGGCAATTAAATATAAAATCATGAATTGAAATTTGTTGTTGTTGTTTCATATGGCACTTGCCACGGACAAGCCCGCTGTTACGAAGACAGCGATTTTAAGCCGGAGGGGAGCGTCTCTTTTTTTTATAGTAACGCCAACTAGGGCCAAGAGTACGACTTTGCTACTCACGCATTTATTATTCGCTTGTACAACCCCCTTTTTTTACAGGAGGGCACATTCAAACATCTCACAGATAGAACAACCATGCCCAAACCGGGACTCGTACCCGGGACGCCCAGATCACGGGGAAGACGCGCTATCCCTATGCCAGGACGCCGGCATGAATTGAAATTTAATATGTTATATTTAAATTTTTTTTATTATTTTTTGAATATTACTTTCTCTCAGTTTTGTAACCTATATGAATACTTACAGGAAATTACAGGAAAATTTATGTATAATTTCAGGTATAAAGATGGTTCTGATCATATGGGTGAGCATCGAGATGATGAGAAGGAACTTGATCCTCATACACCAATTGCATCGCTATCATTTGGAGCAGTTAGAGAATTTATCTTTAGGCATATGGATACCCGAGGAAAAAACGCTAAATCGAATATTCAAAAACAGAAAATAGATTTGCACCCTGGTAGCTTGTTGTTGATGGAATTCCCTACTAATCGGTTTTGGTATCACAGTCTTCCATCTAGAAAAAATGTGTTTGGTGTGCGTGTCAATTTAACTTTCAGAAAGATGATTAAATCATAGTGATTATTAAATGTACTTTTAAGCTGCAGGTAATATATTTTTACAAGAAAATCATTTTATGGGAAGCTGTTGAGAGATTGAAATGTTTATCTGTAGTTATCGAAAAATAATTAAATTAGATTGGTTGTTATATGAAATAATGGAAGTTTTTATAAAATGAGAAAGAAATTGAATGTTCTTTTATTTTTATGTCGTTATTTTTATTTTTTCATGTTTTTACTAATGATTCAATTAAACTTTGTATAAATTGAATGTGTTTGTGATATGTCTTATAGATTTAGTAAATTGTGGCAATTCTGGGCAACTACAGATCACGAACTGTTTTTCAAGCCGTGAAAAATTGAGATCTAATAAAAAAAGTTTTCTCCTTTAAAGTGAAAACAACGGTTCTAAAACAGTTGTACTATGAAGCGTTTTTAAAAATTTCTCATGCCTAGTAGAGATATAAATAATCAAATAAATGTGCAGGACTTTAAAATCATTATTAATCAGAAACATTATTTTGTAGAATGCAATTTGATATGTATCAGAATTTTTTCATTTAAAGTATTGTGCTAAAATTTACATATCTAATATAGAAATGAGCTTTTATTGTAAAGAACAGTAAATTTAGAGTATTTGGAAGTGCTTGTTCTTTTCATTAGAACTTTAAGGTTTTGGAGTGTTTACTGGGAGCTTGGAACTGTTTGTAAATTTTTTAAAAGATTTTTTATAATTATTAATGCGACTGTCATTTATATTAATTTGAAATTGTTTGTATATATATATATATATATATATATATATATATATATATTATTTTGCAGACTTATTGCAAACTCACTCAAGTCTTTCTAGAAATTTTAAGCATTACCCCTCCTCTTCAAATTTGGCATTCACCTTGTGAATTTCTTGTTTTTGATTTTTGAAAAACTATATTCTACAGATTTGCAAATTTATGAAGAGTCTCTCTAGTTAATGTTTTTAACAATGCAATGCATCTTTTTTTTTTCCCCTTCATGATGTTAAAGTCGTTGAAAAGATTGCTTAATGATACATTTGCAAATGATGTGGTAATAAATTTTAAGTTAAAAATGCATTAAACATTTTTGCACCTCTTACTCTAAACTTCAAAAAGTGAATTTAAAAATTTTCAAAATAGATATATTTAAAAATGAGCTTAAAATATATACTCAATATTTTTATTACAAGTAATATTAATGAACAAAGTTCATCAAGTAGTTTAAAATTTATTTATCACAGTTATTATTAGTTTCTGGTTGTTCTAAGTACATGAAACATTGTCTGCTAATCATACTTTTGCATTAATTAAATTGATTTTTGAAAAGTTTGTTTTCCTTTTGCAACTATTTCTTATTTACATCGGAAATAACCATGAAAACCAGCGAGTGTTTTGATTTTAATTTCTTTTTTTGTATGTAAAATTTTTGATTTAATAAATAAAAAAATAATTATTTTATTAGATTTCCTTTTCTATGTAAAATGTTGAAATATTCATGAAGAGCACAGTCTATGTTTCATAAATATCTATTTACCTCTTTTTTTCTAGTTAGGATGGTAAAGGTAAAAATTAATTATGGTGTTGAAATGAAAATTTGCTACATTGTTTTTCAAATGTGCAAACATTGATTACTGGTTAACCAATTCAATGCCATTCAGTTGTAAAATACATATAAAATATTTTACAATTATAATTTATTTATTGAATATATATGTATGTAAACATAATTTAGTAGTTGCGTGGCCGAACAGAAGAAACTATTGAAAATTTATTTCGATTTGTTTCATCATGAGAGGCATAATTTTCATACAAATAATTGATACAAATATGTCAGTCTACATTTCGATTCAAAAGTAGAAGATACCAAAATTTTTCCCTTTGATGATTTTACTATGAGATTTTGATAGGGATTTCTTTGACACATGCAGATTTAGGAACGGAAATCTTAAATATCTTTGAAAAAATGTTGTAAGCTTTAAGGATTTTAATCTCTTCACTTGGAGAGTGACAAAATGCTGAGATTAGTAGTTTTATAGAGCACATGCAGAATTTAAATAAAAAGTAGGAATTGGATTAGAAAATAAGAGGACATTTTAGAGTGAAGTTAATATGGGCTAAATTAAGATAAAAATTAGGAAATTAATTATAATTTAAATTTAGATTAAGAGATATCATTACATGTATATATAAATAAGGAAGTGTAGAAGATCTTGCGAAACTTGATTTGTAAAATCTGTTTTATTAAGGCATCTTATGAGTATTTTTGCAAATAACTTCCTTTCATAAAGGGTGCAATTGTACTTATTTAGATTATGATAGATTTAAGAGTTTTTGAATAGCAAAGACAAAATTTGTGAATTCAGTTTGATGCACTGAACAAATTCTTGGAAGAAATTATTAGAAACATCAATTTATGAATGAATCAGAAATAAGAATTCAACTATTGTATTAGCTTAGAAATATTTAGTCGCATGTAGTCAAACATTTAAAAAAAAATTTCTTCATTCAAAAGACCAAAGGTGCGTCTACAAGATGATTCACTATGGTGTAAATGTGATGTGTTCACAGTGTTGAAAATGTGAAACACTGTGATGCAGAAAAGTAAGTATAAGAATAAATTCATATTAATTTTGTTGTATATTTAATTAGTTTCCCTAATACTTCTTCAGTGTTATGTGTTCTGCATATGCTTTTCTTTATAACAATAGCAAGGGGAAAAGAATGATTATCAGGTGACTATTTATTTGGTAACAAAACATAGTTAAGAATTTATAAAAGTAAAATAAATATTAAAAATTTTTATTATATTGTTTTTATTGATTAAATCATAAATGCAAATGTTTTTCGAAGAAACCATTTTTCATGATTTGGAGCTCGGTTTCATATCTCATATTCACAATAGACATCTAAATTCGATTACAGAACAGCATTTTTGGTCATATAATTTATGATGCATGGTACCACAAAATTTTTACTACAAATTGGTTCATATTGGATAACATATTGATCAGTCTAGAAACTTTATATTTCGTGAATTGATTTACATTTTGTGGTGCTTGCATTGTTAGTTACTGCTGAAATTCTTACTGAGAGCTACTTAGAAGTCCAGCAAATGATGCAAGTTTTCTTCGAGGCCTCAGTATAACATTGTCATGCTCATTAATCATTGATAAATTCAAAGTTATTTGTCTATTGTGAAAGAAGATAGTTGAAACTACCTCCAATCCATTACTTTTTCTGTGACAAAATAAATCTTTTCCCATCTCTTTCCTACACTTGAAATGTTGATGTTATGCGATGAATAACCAAAAAAAAAAAAAAAAAAATGACAGAGGCAGTAGTCAGTGACAACTAAAGTTTACAGTGTAGGGAAAACTATTCTGTTATTATTATAATACTAATATAAATAGTTGATATAAATAGTTACTAATATAAATAATTGATAAATTTGAAAAAAAGAAAATGCACTTGAACTCCTATTAACTACTTTCTATATAATGAAGTTGTATCAAAACGAATGTTTCTTCATTATGTAGAATTCATTCTATAATCTTATGATGTGTAGACATTTTTGCTGGGGATGCTGTCACATTATTGCCATCTTGCTCTTTCTCGGACTATAGTGGATTTCTTACCTGAATTAAGTAAATGATTATTTTTGCAACAAATTTGATTTTTTTTAAATATTGCAATATTGAAAATGTTGATAATTCACATTTATACGTAGTTTCATGCTGTGTATTGGAAATTATTCGAATTTTAAAATTATATATTGGTACTGATAAGTATGTGTGTACAAAAAAAAAATAACAAATATATTTTGTTTTGTAACTTTTTTATTCTCTGTTACCATTGTATCATTTTAAATTATATACAATATGAGGACATAAAATGTGTGAAAATACATAAAAATATTCACAATGATTTATAAGATGAATAAGTTATGCTCATTTCATATAAATGAAAGAGCTGTATGAAATTATCATTACCCAGTGTAAATTCTTTGTCTATTTTGTGATATTATGTGATAAGAAAAAGTGATAAGAATTTACAAATGAGAGTAGACATTATCAATAATCGTCCGAGTTAAACATTTTGAGGAGTAATGATTGTTCAGTTCAAACAATACTGTTTGCCCCCCCCCCCTCCCGCCCTACTTCATTTTCAGAAAAGTCAACAGATATCATTACATTCCACTCCATTAGTAGTACAAATACAGTGGCTGCATGGGCCGCTCAAAATTTCAACTTGATCATTGATGTTGAAGAACTTTCCATAAATGTTACAACCTTCAAAAGAAAAAGTATACATTAGTTCATTCTTCTAGTTTTAAAGGAAATTTTCATAAGTATTATATAATCAGTAATCCATCTGGAAGGATGTTATGTAATTATAAAACAGCGTGTATTTAATATTTTTTTTCAAACTCATTTATTGCTTTTAATTATTTTAAAACTTGTAGGATTTTTTGTTCTTCATGTCTCAATTTAAGTATTATTTTGTAATTGAAAGATTTATTTATTAAAATAATTTGTAAAACAATGCAATACTTGTTTCTGTTACCGGAAAATAACCTTGATTTAAGGATAAGATAATGAAAAAATACTCTCTCTTAAGTGGCTGGCCAGAGAAAATGAATTTGCTGTCACCCCCAATGTTTCTTTGTGAAACAAAAGAAATGTAAGACAAGGATGTTGACTTTGAGGACAGAAGGTGAGTGAAATGAAAAACTGAGCCCCCCCCCCCCCCAAAAAAAAAAATCGAGATAAAGCAGGGATCAATGGCATTGAATTTAGTTTAGTTTGTTATATTACTGTCCCGTTTTAAAGCAAAACTAGGGCTACTCTGGAAGGGCTTTCGTAATCTTAAACCGTTGTCAAATGACGAGGATTACATCTAAACTGGCACTCCCTCTCCACACTTCCGCACCACATCAGCGGAAGGACAATTGACCCGGATGGATTTAACGTGTACCAAACCCACTACTTGACGGTTCGTCGGTAGAAACGGGTCTCGAATTTGGAAACCTCCTGCTCCGAAGTCGATGGCATTGTGAATAATGGAATGTGCACGCCTAGTGTTCCTATATTACTCAAGAGAATGTAAATAAGAACTGTATACATAAATTACGTTTGATTTTATAGACTTTTTCTAAACGCTGTTTACATTAAGACATCGCAAAGATATTACAGCAGTCGTACTGACTTGTTCCATGCTTCATGTTTAATTATAAAAAGAAGGTAATTCATGTTAATATGTATAATTTTTTAAAATTCTGCGGATAAAATACTTCTAAAATTTCGGAGATGTCTTTACATGCAAAAAATTGTATTTACTTCATTACAAACTATATTAAATTAAAATAATAGAACGCTTAGCGGGTTAATTAAAGTTTTGAAGGGCACTTTTTTGCTTTTACATATGTTAAAGAATGAAAAAATATTTTTGTTAATGATGTTAGATTCAAAATTAGTGTTCGGATATCTTCTAACAGCTATATAGTAATTTGAAAACTATCTATTTTTTGAGGATTTTGTAAATACAGATTTATTGCTTAAGGCCATTAAAATATCAAAGATATAATTTGTATGGAAGTCAGAGACATTTGTTGTTTGAATGATGATATTTTTAAAACATCAAAATTTTATTAATATTTTTTCTGTATAGAAATATATATATATATATATGATATTCCTTTCCACATTCTACTCAGGGTTTTGTATATTTCTCACCTCTAGCCAGTAATTCATGAATAGTTGCATCAAATATTTTTTTTTAAAAAAACATCTGTATTTTAATGTATAATAAATCTATTATTATTATTATTTCCTGTAGTATTTTTACGGTTTTGCCTTTTTAAATTGTAACACTCAATCAGATGAATAAAATATTTTTTTTTTCCCTTTCTTCTCTTAGTTGTGCTTTTGAGTGTACATAGTTACTATAATAATAATAAAATGCTTAATAAAGTCATTAGAAGTAAGAATATTTTAATAATTAAAGGATTAGGAAGATTTTTAAGAAGATTTCTAGTATTACCTGAAACCTTTAATAAACCCCAAGGGTCAAAAGGAGCATTAGGAACTTTTTGTGTTGACTGGGTTATTCCTGGTTCTTTCGTAGTGGATATTCTGCTATGCTGAATGGCTGTAGGAGTTCTTATAAGGTCTGGTCTCTTGCTTGTTGTAATTATTTTGACTTCACTTGTAGGTTTTGTTGGTGTTCGTATCAACTCTGGCTTTTTAGTTGGAGTTGTAGACTGTTGTGTTGCTGCTGATGGTTCATGGGTCGATGCAATTGGAATCGGTGTGGTTGGTCGTAGACGGACACGAATTCCAAATTTGGTCTCCTCAGTCTTTTGACTGGTCATTTTAGGTTTGTCTGAAGGTAGAATTCCTATTATATATAAAACAAGTGAAACTTAATGAATAAGCATAGTAGAAGCACATGCAGCCTGAAACGAACTTGGCAGTTTAAAAAATTATGGATGTGCGAGAAAACTTTTAATGCAGTTTATAAAATGAAAAAGCCACTGTTTATTTATCTTACATTAGGAAACATTATAAAGAATTTATAAAACTAAAATAGACAAATATAAGGCATCTTATTATTTGAAGTACTATAAAACATGTTTTTATTATATGCTATAAAACTCGGGTATTTTCAAAACCGACTCTTTTTTTTTTTTTTTTCCTCTTTTTCTTTTTCATGTTGATTCAGTAGTAAATGTGATATGTAAGTAACCAAAGCTGGAAGTGGATATACATTTTTTTTGAAATATTTAATGTTTAAAGAAGATATGATTTGCAGTTTGGGATGATTTTTATTTGTGTTTTTCGGCAATAATTTTTTATAATAAAAATTTAATGACATAAAAATAAAATTTGGGAGTTCAATGTTTCATTCTGAAATGCTTTACCTATTCTTAATTTTAAAATTAACAAATTAATAAATTTTCAAAAAACAAGTGAACCGAAGTTAAACACGAAAGAAATATTTTATGTATACTTCATGATAAATTTTGGTGTAACAGAGAGGGAATAATAATCCAGCCCAATGTAATGACTTTTTTTTTATTACTGCTTTAATCAAAGCGTAAATTTAAATGTTTTTAAATGTCAATGCGGTCATCATGAGTTTATCCATTAATGGATGTTCCCACTTTTGAGGCTTAAACTGTAGAGTATAATTTGAGATGCCAAAAGTCATATGGTACCTTTTTAATATTTTCAAAAACTGTTCTTTCGATTTTATTCTGGATATATTACACGTTTCATGCCTGATAATCTAAGTAGCCCAATCATATGATGAAGTTACACTTCGCAAACCATTCGCTGACACGGAGTATTTTCACCCTGAAACTTCCCATCGTAACTTTGATCCAACTATCAAGAGAAACAAATGGTCCACAAATATTCTTGTCAATGATTGGTTCAATCTTATCAAATAATCCAGACTCAAATTAAGAAATCCCTTTTCACAGCAGCGTGCACATTGCCTTGTTGACAAATTCTTGAGGTTGTGCCGCTCACGAACTCCATTTTAAGTTCGTAGCAACATGAAACATGCATGGCGCAATAGACTTTTTCTAATTATCAAAGGTTCAATGCAGGTGATCACTAGCCAGGTCTGAGGGGTATTGACGTCAATGATCTGCTCAGAGAAATGGCACTCTCGTCGTTGTATTGCTTCTATATCTCAATGATAAGTACCACTGCATTAACAATTGCGTCCGGGATATTATAGGATAAATACCCCCTCTACCATCACCAGTGGTTTAAAAAGGGTAAATGGCACCCAGGTTATACATAGTATTATTTTTCGCCCCAGCATCGTATTTAACTTTTTGTCATCACGGCGCCCAAAATATGTATAATCTTTTTCGTCGCTACACCTCTGAGCTTGGACCTCAGAAACAATCTAGTTCACCCGTTATAGAATGTGATAATCTATTGGTGCAGTGTCACTCATCTGATCCGAGCTGTTCTACACAGATGTCGCTAGTTCCGATATTTCAGCAACCATGAATGACATTTGCTTAATAGCTGGTGAAAAGTAATGGCTTCTATATGGTACTCTGAATGTACCTTTAAATCTGTTACGAAAGAGATAGTGAAATGCTTTGCCTCATATATGGAATTAAACATTTGTTTTACACTTAAAGCATGTTAATTTTCACTGGGCAGACATTATCGTATTAATCAATGTCTTATAAGGCATTCAAGAGTCCAACAGATTGCACCGACCACAATTCCACTCTTTACACCCTTTAAAACTATGCAATTACCGCTTGCAAATTTTTATATTACTATCCTGAGACTTCTGGCACTTTAGCAAGTATCTATTGTACTCTGAATATTGCTAGGAAAAATTCCACAAATTAAGACAAATCATATTCAATAGTTCCAGTGAATAAGTTAATAAACGTTTTTTTTAATTATTTTTATTTTTCCTGTCTTTTTATTTTTATGCTGATGCACAGGTCCTTTACAATATTTATTCTTGTAACTATGTATCACTTAGACTGTTAATATAGACAGATTTGAAATTATAATTTCTAATATTAATAAATGGAAAATGATACTTGCCGATTGCCTCACGGTTTATAAGTGGATGAAGAAACTGTGAACTTCCTGGTCCATTGATTGTTATCCTTTGAGACGGAGGAGATTGCTCTTTAAATGTTGAACTATTTCCAGCTGAAAAAATTTAAGAAATTTATAGCTTTTATCTATATTGATCTAAAGATGCTATTTGAACTAAGAAAAAATGGACCTGATTTACCACAAGTATAACGAGGACAGCAAAAGGCTGGTAACTTTTCAGGCACGCAGTTAGGAGGTGGCGTTGGACATCTTTGTAACTGACAAAGCTCTTGACCATAAAAGCAACGGCATAACTCACAAGGATCTACTTTTGGAATCATTTCACCATTCATGAAAATGCGTCCTTTGATGAAGCAAAAGTCTGAAAACATATAAATTTAACTGTAATATAATTTTTTTTTTCGATAGAAGTTATTGTAAAGGAAAACGTTTCCAACAATAGTTTCTGTTTGTCACAAAAATCATACTTTTGCAATAATGTAACCTTGAAAGATTAAAATTTTATTGCTTTAAGTGATATGAGGTTAACAATAATACTCTGAATTAGTATTAATTATGTTAAGTGAGCAAAAATCATTTGAAATGGCATCTATTATCATTTATTCATTACTGATTCAGTTGTACTTTTTATGAACATATGGTTGAAAATGTCAATTTAGTTCTGGAGTACATAATGAAAACTAAACAACATATGAGCAAAATAAAACAATACTTAACCAAACATTAAACCAAGGTAAAGAAACCCAACAAATCCATTGCGGATAGCCCCCTATTTATTTACCTAACGTCTGTATGAGTTTAAACTTCATGGAATTCTTGGAAAGAAAAACAGAGGATTCCAAAGAATGTAAATTAGTCGAAATTTGTTATCTGAACTCGGTTCCAGTTATTCAGAAGACAAGGGGATGTAACACTTATTAACAGGAAAACAAAAACAAATTTCCACAATTATATTTTCCTTTCATTTAAATTTGCTGTTGATGTTTGAATTATTTATTTTTGGAAAAATCATAGCACATTCTTTAATTTTTGAAACTAAAAGCAAGTTTAGGTCAGATATATTACCTATAGATATAAGCATGCAATGAGAACCCTGATATATATACCATCGCTGTTATGTCGAAGTGTTGTATTCTAAAAACTGCATACTGTAAAACATGAAAATTTTGATGTGAGAGATAGAATTACTAACAACGTAATACATTTTGTGATGCATGCAAAAATCACATATATGCAGCAATTTAAGAGCAGATGTGGCTATTCTACACGTTTTGCACAAATAAAAGGTTTTGACTAATTTGACATGCGGCATTTTGATTCAGCAATGACGATGGGATGATTATTAAAAATTTGAACATATGATATTTTGATTATACCTAATAATGTTGTTCCTACGGATCATTTATTATTATTTTTATTAGAGGACCTTACTGGATTTTCTATGTCTTAAACGCAATTGAATCATGGTCCTCTAGCTTTTTGATGCTTTTTTATTTCCATAGAAAATCATTAAATTTTTCTAGTAATCAAACATTTTAAAAACTCACATATTTTAGTTCTTTTGAATCCTTACGAATTTTTGGACTTAGCGCACCGTTTAGTAACCTAATAGGTTTCCCATTGTTAAAGAAAGAAATAAGTTGTTGCACATTGTTCGTTTTTATTTCAATTGATGACCTTAAAAATATTTTAAAATTTTTTCGAAGTTAATTTAAGTGCTTTTAAGTTTCAAAAGCTGAATATATACTTCTATATAAAAAAGCAAAATATATTTTTATAAAAATATATAAATTAGCACAGTTTAAAATTAATGAATGATTTATTATTTTAGGCCGGTGTCTTTTTCATTAAAACGAGTAGTTCTTTGGGCATAAGTTTATCAGTTATTATGCTCAAAATATTCGGGATAAAATAAAATTGGTAGTCTGGAAATTAAGTTATTGGACATCAGAAGAGGAGCAAAGAACCATACAAGGAGCAACTTTTGTTTCTCCTTGGAGTCACCTATTTTCTTTAGTAATTCTAACGATGTTTGATAGGATTAAGAATTGGAATTGACCTGCTCAGTCCTTTCCTTTTATAGCTTGATCTCAAGGTATTTATCGACAATCCTAGTTAGTTGAGAGTTGGCAATGTCATTCATTAAAACGGATTTATCAATTATGATAGCAGCATACATTCTTATATAATGTTTAAGGATCTTGCCCAGATATGTTTCAGCTGTCAGAATTCGGTGAAAAATACGACGAAATCTCTTGAATTCGACTTGACACTTTCGAAACTCAACCGCATCGCTTCTGTGAGTATAGAACCTCATTGTTCACAGTGGAGGACTCTTTAGTAAGCAAAGCAGTGCAATTCTTTGCTATATGTTCTATGGAGAAAAAATGGACTTCTTAAATATAGACCTTCATTATGAAGATATCTACATACCATAATTGCAGGTAATCTAGTACCTGTTTAGTAATGAAGTAGGAGTAAAAATATTTCCTTCCTGTCCCGAAATAAATCGGAAAAACAGCCCTCAGAAGGGATATAACTCGGGATAGATCTAGGACAATCAATTAAAAAAAAAAAAAAAAAAAAAAAAAAAAAAAAAAAAAAACGGAGGGCACCAAAATTTTTATGCCACACTGCAAGAAATATTATCTAACAACTTCAGATGTCATAAAGAAAAATTTCGGTGCATCCATTTGTCCACCAGCATTTCGAATAGAATAAATTATTTTAATGTATCTCACAACATTTTGGTATCAAAAACTTAAGACTCAGAAACAACAATGAGAGAAACTTCAAATAACGATGAACGTCAAAGAAGAAGGGGAAAAACAGAACAAAACAGTGCCTTAATATTTGAAGCACAGTATACTTCTTTATAATTATTACAAATTACATTAGTTTTATTTGGTTGAAGATAAAAACATTTTGAAAGGAATCCTGTTATTTTTATTTCAACTTCTGTTTTTCAATTATGTTGTAAAGAGAAAATGAAAACTTATTTGCTATATAAAAAAAAAAACTATTCTTTTACTTACCTGATACCATATCTGGAGCTGATTGAGTTGTATCGGAAAGCACATGGAATGTATTATTAATTTTGCCAAATTTTCCACGAATAGCATCTTCTGCTACGAAAGGAATTATTTTGTAATCTTGGCCTGGGTTTGTTTGATTAAATGCATCTTGTATCCTTGGACCCTTCTTTCGATCATTAACATGATTATCTGATTTCTCGATTGGTGTTATAGGGCTTCTTTCAATGGATGTGGAAGGGGATTCATCTTGTTTTGAGTTTATTTCTGTAGATTTCGAGGGAATTTCTGTAGGTAAGTTAGGATTAATATCTGTGTATTTTGGATCCATGAAAATTACTCCTCCACTTTCAGTTAATTTATTTCTTAAACTTGAAGGGTCTCTTCGTAGCTCCGTAGCTTCAACTGATAAAGGAGCTCCCAAATGTATAGTTCCAACGTTAGTAAAATCATTCAAATCTCCATCTCTTCCTTCAGCTGGCAGATACAGATTAATTAGTGAGTCTTCAACCAAAGGATTATTGGAATGTAAGACCGAATCATTGCCATTGTAAGAAGATGGTAACTTGCTGTTGATGCGACTAGGTAATTTTGTGGTTTGTCTTGTGCTGGTCTGGGAAAAAGTATTTCCTACAGAAAAAGTACTATCATAGTTAGTTGAGTGATAGTCTGAGGAAAGCCAGTCAAGAGTATCAGTACTTGATGCTTTTGTATAAGTTCGATTTCTTTTTGTTCCTGTTATGATAAATGGCGTAGAACCGTATTTATCAGAAATTTCTTCATCTTCGGCAAAATTAAGTGTTGTGTGTATCAGCGTAGAATCTAAATTTTTATATGCTGGAGAAGTAACCGTGGCAATATTTCCCGTAGTTTCTTGATGTATAATTGCGTCTTGAGGTGCTAGTGTGGTAGATTCTGGCATATTTTCAGTCGCATTTGTGGCTAAATTTCTAATTGCCGTATCAGTTGTTTCTTTTGTATTATAAAAGTGCGTTAGAGTTGTTTCAGTATCTGATATATCAACTATGCTTATTGACTGCTTAGAATTATTTCTTTTTGGTTCAGAATCAGTTGTTTGCTTTGAAATATTGGCGATGCTTGAAAGTCGATGTTCAAATAGTTCTTGAATTGATATGGTTTGCACTTCAGGAAGACCAACTGATACAGTATTACTTACTGTTGATGAAATGGAAATGTTTTTCAGATCATTTTCATTCTGAGCATCCAGTGGAGTTGTTTCTATTTCTGATTTTAATATGTCCAACACTAATGTTTTATCATTTTCTCTGGGAGATGAAGATGAAATGGAAGTGTTTTTCAGATCATTTTCATTTTGAGCATCCAGTGGAGTTTCTGTTTCTGATTTTAATATGTCCAATACTAATGTTTTATCATTTTCCCTCGGAGATGAAGTTGCAGTTTCCCCTATTGCGATTTGATATTCTGTGTTGTTCTTTGAAAAAATATCGGTTGAATTAAAGCTTCCTTCTGGAGAATGGTACAGTTCTGCAACATCTTCTAATCTTCTATGCACAGGTACAAAATTATGGAAGAAATCTGTTAAATCGTTGATAAGATGTGGATTTTTTGGTCTCGGTTCTAGATTTGGACCATGATTGTTCTTAAAATAATCTGATTGTTTTACTGTTTTTTTCGGCTCAACTTCAGCATGACTATCATTTAATTTTGCTACTTTTATGTTGTAATTTCCTGTATCCGCTTGGAAATCTGAAAGCAGAAAATAATCAGTATGTTGTTTATTAAAGTCTTTGCTGTCTATTTAATTATTCATTGATTTCTTGTGTCTCAGTTATTTTTATTCTCAAAATGCAGGAAAAAATGTTATTTTTTTTAAATTAGAAGGAAATATGTTATTTAAATTAGAATTCATAGAATTATCTCCTTTTCGCATATTTTGCTATTATGATTAAGAATAATAAATAAAATAATAATGTGATCTTTTATGCTTCATTTGAATACAAATTGAGTAAAATGAGTAATGAGTAAGCAGCTTTTATAAAATAATTTTTTAGGTGAATATTTAAAATAAAATAAGTAAAAATGAAATTTTATATATATTTTTAAATTTTTAAATAGCATTTAATCATCTGAAATTATTTATATATAAACATTATGTTTAGAATATATTAATATTATGTTAAAATGTATGTTTAGTATTGCAATTAACATGTTTGAGTATACTCAATCCAATTTTTTTAAAAAGTGAAATGAAAGCTCATAAAGTTTATTTTTCTTATTTGAAATTATATCATTTGTAAATGAACATTCCTCTTGCTTGCTTTTTGAATTTTATTATTAGTTGCTTTCGTTTAGAAATTTACACTGACTGATTGGATTGCAATTACATATCACAACAATGTGTAAGAGTTTGAGGAGTAGGTTTTCTAAAATTAAAATTAAATTCATTTCATATGAGCTGACTTTACAGAATTTAATAATTCAGTTTATGCCATATCAAGAGAGTGGTGAACTGTCACATTGTTAAGTACAAAGAAAGCTATCCCTCTTGGACAGACGTAAACTTATTCTTAGAGATTGCCAAAATGCAGGAATTTCAATTTGGAAGATGAATGTTGACTAAGAAAAACTACCTAAGGGAAATTATTAGAAAAAGAAACATGTGTATATATATAATTGCTAAGGGTAACAAACACCGGTTTTCGTGAATTGAAGTAAAAATCCGTGAACAGATTCAGGAAGCTGCAGGATTAATGCATGGATAGGTTTTAGGATTTGAACGAATGGCAGTTATTTACTTTTTCATAGCTGATTAGTTAACAGTTAAATAAATTTATATCCTCTAGAGAGTAGCGCAATTTCATTTGTTAAATTAAGCACTCCTTTTTCTTAACTCTTTGCACTAGAAAAATAATACGATACATAATTATTCACCTAAGTCAAGGACTCGTTTATTGCTCTGAAAAATAAATATATGATTATTTTAAGTTGCATTTCCCCAAAAGTTAATCTACATCTTCTTACTACTCTGCTGGTATTTTTAACAATCAAAATTTAAAAAAGTAGATAAAACATCAAAATGATGCACCATTTTGAGTGGTGATTGAGAGAAGACATCCGAGTACAAAGTGTTAATAGTCAGATCTACTTTTTTTAATGAAATGTCAACATTTTTTTAGGCATTTGGATAAAAACACAGATTTATGATTGTGAATTTCATGATTATGACATTTCAATAAGTAATCCTACTACAAGTTCAATGCTTTGTAAAGATTGAAATCATAGAAATATTTATACCTTCTTTCTATCATTTGAAAAGTTGTCGAATACAGTGTAAATAAGAATTGCAATTTAAAATGTGACAAATTAAGAATCTCTAATCAAAATGACCTGAAATTTGTTCCAAATACGCTTAAAGCAATGGAAAAGGTCTTAATAAAGAAAGTTAATAAAAGAAAAATCGTTTTGGGGGAATTTTGCTCATTTGAGCTAGTCAAACATGGGAATATCGTTATCCGAAGGAAAACAATATACTTGAGGAAATTGATAATTTTTAAAAAGAAACATTACAACATGGAAAAGCATTAACATGTAGGATATCATCACAAAAAGAAAGCCCCCCCCCCAAAGGAAAACACCCACACTTTTCCCAGGAAATCTTAATTTTACAATTCTTGAAATAATTTTATACCCTTAAGGGTTTCAAGTATATTTACGTCATTTTGACATGTGGTTTTTAATTAACAAACTTCAAAAATCCTGTACGTTCATTGATACTGCATGTATACCTTGCCGCTCTTAATTTTTTATCAGTTTCTTATATTTTGAAAAAACTGCATGCATAATAGCGTTAAATCATTAAAAAAGAAATTTTAAATTAACGTCCAACTTTATTTCATATTATAGACAAAATATTGTATGAAAAAGATGTGTTTACTTCCATGTTTTCGAAAAATTCAGCAAATATACTAAACTTCTTCGAATAAGTTATCTTGGTAAACATCTTCATATAAACTGAAAATGTTACGTAATTACGTATGCATCATACATACTCTCTGTTTATAAGTCATCTGTACCATATTTCGAATTCAGAAAACTGATACAACATAATTATTTTTATTTTGAATGGTTACTTCGTTTCGCCAGTCCACTCTTCAAACGTGTTGCATGGTTTTAGGACAGTAATGATGTAAAATTTTGTTTACATTTCTTATTAATTTTAATATCTGACATCTTAAGTATGGAAAATAAAACTAAAGAAGTAACTTTTTTATATATGAATTTAGCGCATTTTCATTCAAAATATTTATATTTTTAACATTAATTTGCATTTATACTGATTTTTATTTAATTTTTTTTATTTAAATTGTTTTTTTCTTTATAGTCTTTAATCTATAATTCATTATAGATTAAAGACTATTAACTCATTTTAAATGTAATAGAAACTTGAAATAAATTATTTCACAAAATTTCAACTAAATGGTCCTTAGGGTATGGAAAAAAATTTAATTTTTTGATTGATGATTAAATTTTTAAAGCATTAAAATAATGTATTTTCATTAAAAAGAACACAGATGTATAAAATATCAAAGCTCTAACAAATCTGAAAAATTAGTTTAAAATGAATTACAATTTTTTTTTACAAACCTGAAACAAGTTAAATTAAATAAAAGAAAATAACAATTAAAATAACAGTTTCAGATGAAAAGGAAATCTTTTCGCATTGAGCGTATGAATACTTGCCACATTTGTAAGAAACCGGGCAACAGTGACCCTCTGGTATAATGGGTTGGCAGCCAGCTAGTGCAGGAGCACATTTAATTTTATCACAAATGGTTGATCCATCCGAACAGTAACAGTTGTGACACAATCGATAGTTTGGTACAACTTGACCTTGATTATAAATGAGTCCATCCACTATACAGGTTCCATAATCACCTAAATAATGAAATCTGAAGTTAATGAATTGTTTATACAGAAATGTTGTTCTTTCAAGTATACCTACAAGCTATAATAATTCATTATAAATTTACTCTACATTTTACTCAAATAAATTCGATGGAAACAGTTTTGGAGTCTACTAAAAAGTAATTTTTAAAAATTATCTTCTACTTTTTAATCTTAAATTTATAATTCATTATTATGAAATATTTAAGTAATCTTTTATCAAATTCTTTATCTTTTATCAAGTTTCATCGAATTCTCCACTTCAAAGTGACATTCGTTTGGAATCAAAATTGATCAATTTTCTGATTAATAAGTTCTAAAAGTATTAAAATCACTTCTTTTCATAGAGAACATATTGATGTTACAAAATTCAAAACTCTGGCACATTAGCAAATGAGTGAAAACTCGGTTTCAAAACTCCATCTGTAAAAACATTAACTAATCATGTTAAATAACCGTGTATAAAAAAGGCTCTAAGGAAGTTCTATACTTAGCCGAATAATTGGAGATACGTTTCCCTAATAAGGATTCTTCCACACAAAGAAGCACAAGTTTTCAAAAAATTCCGCTACTGTTTATCATTATAGAATGAAATTTATTTCGAGCTTTCAGCTATAAGCAGGCGAAGTAACTCAGTAGATTTTTTTTTAATTAAAAGAAAATATAGAAGCAAACTAACGACGAGGTATGTCTATAGGATGAAAGGTATAAAAAAATCCACTCTTGTAGTGGTGATTAAGATGGACGAAGGAAATTATTTATTTTAATACTTTATATCTTTAGAGAAATTTTTCAAATAAATATATTTCTATTAATTATAGAAATGAAACAAGGCACATAGGTTTATTTTTTAGAATATAACCGCTATTTTTCTGTTAGTTTTTTAATTCATATGAATTTTCAAAACATGGTGATTTTTAGTAATCTAACAACTGCGCTATAGAAAAATTATTTGCTTTTTAATATTACAACTCTTTAAAAATGTAAGATGCAGGTACATAGTTACCCTGATCTTTCTATACACTTATTTATTTTTCAGTTAGAATATATGATAAGTGTTGATTTTTAAAATGTTTGGATTGCCTCATGTGATTTCATATGTATTGCTAGAAGAGAAAATACTTTCAAAATTATATGCAAAATGGTAATCATGAATATTGATAAATTTACAAAAATTTCTATCAAAATGATTTCTGTTATTTCCAAAATTTTGTCTATTATATTCGAAAATGTAGAAACTATCCTACACACCTGAAAATTTTGTGACTTCCAGAGTAGTGGTCGTTGTTGTATATGTTGCTTCAGTTATTTCATTAAGGTCCTTGTCCGTAGTTTTTTGATCTGTAAAGGAAAAAAATATATGAACATAAAAAAAATTATTTATATACATTTTACTACAATTTACCTTCTTGATGCATTTTTTTCTGTACAGTTGCATTACTTGTATTTTTTTTTCAGAGTCTTATATATACAATTACTGAATAACAAGCATGCTGTGTGTTTTTATGAATATTTACGTTCGACAATAAATAAATAAAATAAATAATGGAACCATGAAAATTGTAAATGTTATCAAGATCAAAATATATAAAATTAAAACGCTTAATTATTCCAAGTGAAAAAGGGATGTGATTACTGAATGTGGCGTTTCGTATATATTAACTTAATCGGATGGCAAAAGTTTATTTTACTTGCCCGAAATACTTTAATAAATAGTTCTAAAGCGATAAAAATGCTGCATACAACTAAAAGACCAGAATAAGATGAACAAACTGTAACGAAACGGAACATTTCAAAGTGTCATTGTTTTGGAAATGTAATACTTGTAACCTGAAACATTATATCCACATTTCCAAGTCGTAGAACTATTTTCACGTTTGAAAAATTTTGTCAAACTTGCATAGGCGGTCTTGTTTCTTAAAAAGTCCCGATTTAGTGAGATTTCAAGTTGGCGAGTTGGAAATCGATGAGTAAGTAATTGGGTTATCTGTTGCCTGAGAAACAAATTAGAGGATATAAATGGCTGATTATAGTTATCCCAGATTACCTTTCCGACAGCATATTGCATTTTTGCAACAAAAAGATTGCTGTTAGAAATTTTTAATAATTCGTATTCAGCAATAAACTTTTTGAGCTACTTACTATATTCTCATAGCACTTCTTAAGAAATAGCATTTTCATCTTCACCAAACACTCAAGGTTTGCGCACTGAGATTGATTGCATGTAACTCTTGCTTATCTCCATTTAATTTTCCGCCTAATTCCAGCCTTAAATATGTTGATGAGAAATTCAGTGTTGGCTTTCAGTTATTTGGCTTAGTTACCGGATGCCTTTCTAATGACATAGTACCACCGAAAATGGAAACATTAACTATATCATGACGTGATTTTCATGGTTGTTTTTAGTAATTTTTCATTGAATACACCCAAGAATAAGTAAATCGAATATCAACCATTCAGTTTTCAGAATCAGTCCCGCCGAGGCAATCAACATGAAAGCTAGAAATGGCACTGGTGGATGTTAAATTTTATGACTTCCTGTCGACCTATGGCATAATACAAAAATATGTAAATCGGTACCCTTGATGACAGTCAGAGCATTCTATGTTTCAGATTGGTTCTTTTCAAATAAACTTGATTCCCTTTATCACTTCATTTAATATTTAATGGATTTAAAAACTTACAACAGTCATATCTGGAAGGACAACAGGAAAAGTGCGAATCATAGTGAGGAGTGCATCCTTCAATGACTAGATCACATTTTGGCTTCAGACATGTAGATTTTCCTCTAATGCAAAAACAATATTCGCAGAATGAACTGGACAGCATTGCTGATCCATCGCCGTATAATGTCCCATTCACTAAGCAACCTGAAAAAAGAAAAAAATGCATAATGAAATACTTAAATATTCTGTAAGATGTACCTGGACCTTTGTCATATAAGTTATTAATAATTTTTTTTAAGTTTATATATATATATATATATATATATATATATATATATACACTGGTGTGCAAAACTTAAGGAACAATGCAAATTTTAAGCAGATAGCCATGAAATTTCAGAAAAGGAATTCTTGCGATCAGTACAATGAACACGTAATTCAAGAGAAAGGTCATGCGTATGCAAATATCAGGAACAAAACGTCACAAGCGACGTGAGCGTACGCAAAACACGTGCAGAAGGCGCGCGCAGCTCAACACTACAATAAAAGGAAGGACGGAGACGCAATTAAAGACATTCGCTGCAAGTGCACGTGAGTTAATTCGTGAAATATGGCTAGCAGAAATCACCTGGACGATTTCACACGTGGAAGAATGATCGGAAAGCTGGAGGAGGGACGTAGTGTGACCAGTGTAGCTAAAGAGTTCGGAATCAACAAAAGTGTCGTTTCGCGCTTGGGAACCCTTCCAAACCACAGGTACAGCTGTGAGAAAGGTTGGTGGTGGCCGCCCCAGGAAAACAACTGCAGTGGATGACCGACATATCGTCCTGAAGGCGAAAAGAACCCGAAACCAGTCAGCAAGCGCCATTGCTTAGCAACTGTGTGCAGCAACGGGGCGACAAGTGTCACGTTTTACTGTGTCCAGACGCCTTCACAAAGGTGGCGTATTCGCCCGCCGTCCTGAACGCTCCATCCCTTTGACAGTTTCCCACCAGCGGCACCGTTTAGAGTGGTGCAGGGAGCACAAAAACTGGACATCTCATCAATGGAGTCGTGTCCTCTTTACAGATGAGAGTCGTTTTAGTGCCACAAGCGATTCCTAACGCCAGTTGATTTGGAGAGAGGTCGGGACACTGTTTCATCCCAGTAACATTACGGAAAGAGACCGTTTCGGTGGTACTGGAGTTGTCGTCTGGGGAGGCATTATGATGAACGGGCGGACTGAGCTCCACGTTTTCGACAGAGGTTCTGTAACTGGAGATCGCTATTGTCAGGAGGTGATCCTTCCCCATGTGCGTCTGTTCCGAGGTGCCATTGGATCAGACTTCGTTTTTATGGATGACAATGCACGGCCACACAGGACTCATGCTGTTGAGGAGCTCCTGGAAAGTGAAGATATCACTCAAATGGATTGGCCGGCGTGCTCCCCTGATTTAAATCCGATAGAACATGTGTGGGATGCTTTGGGGAGACGCCTTGCGGCACGATTACATCCTCCTGGGAACCCCCGACAACTTAAACAGATGCTGATTGAGGAATGGGCACTCTTACCTCAAGAACTGTTGGGCAATCTGGTGCTGAGTATGGGGAGACGGTGCGAAGCAATCATTGCAGTAAGGGGAGGGCATATCCCATACTAAGGAACATCTGCTTGCTGTTCTTCCTCTTGGACAGAAAATCATGCGTAACGATATTATGAGTTCAATAAAGCCTTTTTTTGTTTGATTCCATACTGTATGCATTGTATTCATTTCTGCGCAACTATGCTTTCGTCATTCATTCAGAACAAAATGCTGTATCTCATTTCTGAATTTCATGTCTCTCGGATGATTTCTCGTGAAGTTATAGCAAAAAACATACCTGTTGCTTAAGTTTTGCACACCAGTGTGTATATTATATATATATATATATATATATATATATATATATATATATATATATAATTCGAAAATATGCATGAAAGTTCCCATTTAAATCAAAATTTATAGCTATCATCTCGGAAAGCATAGGGAAGATAAAAGATTGACATTTATTGAAGGAATCTGTTTGAAGTATTAATTTGAAAATCGCGTTCAATTTCCTTAAATATTGTAGGCATCTATGCCTGATGTTCTGTAGAAAATCATGATAGGCAATATTTTGCTTGTTCCAGAAATTTTCATTTATATCTAAGAATTTACAAGTTTCATAGCTAAACTAAAGCCTAATTCTATCACGGATTTGCAAGTCGTATAATTGCCTGCACCAAGTCTTAAAAAGCAGCTTTTGACTTCCGATTCATACGATTTAGAAGACCCAAAAAGTGAATTAGTTAAGAAGAGAATTTTTTTGTGAAATATGTTAAATAGGATAAATGAATCTAGTTACGTTTCTTTAACTTACGACACATTAAGTATTTTAATTAAAACGTTTAATAAATTATTTTGAATTTTTGGTTTCTATTTTTAAATGGGATATTAATTTTTCTTATCTACATTTACTTATTTATTTTCAGTCTATGATTATTCACTTGAATGTTCGTCATAAGTGCTTCGAATAATCATATTTCCAAGATCATTAACTAGAATTAATCATTTTAGACATTAACGTTCGATTAAAAATTAAGTGCAATCCATAAATGTCTAAATGATCTATTTTTTCCCAATTAATCAAAACGGCAATACATTCTTTAAAAAAAAAAGAAGTTATCTAATTAGATAACAAAGAAAATGAAATAGTTAAGAGGTTAAAGATGTTTTTCTATTATCACTTATGGATATAGTGATGAATACGAGCCTTGTGAAAAGTTTTGATTTGAATTTTCTTTCGCTTGTATTATAATAGTTAGTTTTTAATCTTTTATCAGATTGACGAGGCTTTAAATTAAAAATTTCAAAATGTTACTTTCAGTCTTTTTTAAAACGTTAATTCAATTTTTTCTACATATCCGAAAGTTTTAAAGGTAGGTTTCAATTGCTAGAAGCTAGGGAAAATGTTCTTAGGTATTTCAATAATACATTATTTATCCATCTCAAATATCTAAAGATATATGACGTATATCGATGTATCATTTATATACTGAATATTTGGGACCATAACTTTAAAACGTCTTGTGAAACCTATCTTTTCAATAATAATTCCTGTTATTCTAGGGGTCTTATATCGAGAAAATATGACATACATACAGTATCTAATTAAATTTTTGCTGTTATAAGCGGTACGTCATGGTTAGATGACGAGTACGAGATCTAAGCCAGTACTGTTTTTCAAAACTTCCACAAGACATGATCAAAACGATATTTGATACCAAAAGAAATAATGATTACTTCATGATATAATTTGATTGAATGGGGTAAGAAACCTGTTGGACCTCGTGCCACTAAGCGGACACTCTATTACTAATTCACAATACCCTATATTCAGAAGCAAAGGCACACAAATAAGGATGGAAAAGCAAAATACTGAATAACTGAATTATCGATTCATTTTCAACACAGCGAGAAAGGCCTAGATAATGGCTAATTAAGATGACAATTGTAGTTTCCGATTAAGAAAGGCTTTCTTTATTGGATGCTCAATTCTGGGATTCATTATGAAGAAAAAACGTTCTATCTAATTGTGGTGGCAACTTGTGATTAGATTACTTTATTTTAAGGTCAAGACCCTAGAAATAATATCTTGTATTTGATTTCAGTGTTTTTAGATTGTCCCCAGCTACAGCCAAATTTCGTCTCAATGGATCACAATGTTGATATTGGCTATAGTTAACATTAGAAATGAAGAAGTTAAACTGACTTTTCTACTGAATGAGTGCATCAGCAGATAATTCACTAGAAAAACTGACCATTATAGTGTATTAGTTTGATAATTTTTATATTCTTTATACACCATATATTTGAAGACTTCCTAGAGGGATGCATGGTAGCGAACATAACCACCCCCTAATATGTTCTAACGGTACATTTTATTATTAAATAATAATAAGAAATTGCATATAGAAACGTTTGAATATTATGTGCTTTTCCAAAAGTATCTTGCTATATAAAGCCTTTAAAAGTTGTTTTAATCATTGGATTCACTTTCCTTTTACGATGATTGGTGGAACTAGTTTTGTAGTTTCTTAGTCTTTATCAGATGAGAATAGCATATATTCTACTCTTTTTACACTTTCCCACTGCACTAAGAAGACACAGAGGAAACCACAACGACAAATTGGGCACCATAAATATTCATGGAAGATTTCGGTGGAGGGGTTTGAAATCGCGATCCTCCTACTTTACAGTTTAGAATTTTGCCATTAGATCAGCAAGGCCATGATAAAACCTCTGGAATACTTGGCAATCTTTGAAAATAATATAAATGATTTTTGTTGCGACTTTTCAGCTACTTTTGTGGCAAACTTTTGTCGTTATGGCCTCGGTAAGTTTCACTGGCATCATGTCAAAAAACATGTAGGCTTTGATTAAAAAAAAAAAAAACATACAAAATAGTGGAATTTTTTAAAAACGTACTGAAGATTACAAAACATTATACAATAGATATTAAACATTTTTCATCATTCTGTGTCTTAATTAAATATTGAAATTAATCTGTTGAAAGCTAAGTATAAAGGCAATTCAAAAATTTCTTGAACAACTCAAAGGAATGTCACGAAAAGTTCAACGAATATAATTATGATAGTTATTTTTTATTTTTTTCTCCACTAGAGTAAATTCCTTTGAGAAATGTCATGTTCAGCAAATTCATTGATATTTAATTAATATTTTTAAGGTAATGCATCTAGAAAAACATAGAAATAAGTATATTTACCTGCGAATTTAAAAATGCTTCAAAATGATATAAAAATACATAAATTTTGTAGATGTTACAAAATTAACTTTCGACTTTTTCTTCTTATCGTTCTAATTTCACCTTTAGAATTATAAACTTATGACAGATAAATTAGTACACGGTAATTGATCATCAACCATATTCAAACGAACGTAAACGTTTCAATTAATTAACGCGGTCTTTTAAAACAAGGTATAGTGATAGATTTGACATTTTTGTTGTTTTTTAAAAAATGGTATCAGTTAAAATACTGTAAAGTAAAGCCGTAAACCAATATCAGTTTTAAAGAAGTATTCCACCCGAACTATTATTATTCATAAAATATAATTCATATCCTGATAGAATTTTTTGCATTTATTATTATTCATTAATTTTTTATTTTTAAGTTATTAATTTTTTTGAATACCTTTCAAGCTTTTCATACCACTTCTCTCTCATCAATATTATTTTAATTATATAGATTATAGCAATTGTCTTTATATGTTTTATAATATTCCAATTTTTAATTAGAAATAAAGTCAATCAAAAAGGATATTATATCACACAGTACGCGAGCACATTTGTAAATTAGACACCATGGAAATATTTTTCCTTTAAGTCAGCAGCATTCATTACTGGAGTTGGCATTTTTACTGTTTTATCCCCTCCCTCGTCCTCAAGTGAAATTTTCGCCACATCCCTGATCTGATTTCATCCATACTGACGCACCATCCATACTGGCGCTACTAACTTGCCACTTATCACAGTGCGATGGACTGTCTTTTCTTATAACATTTATGATTTACCTATCAATATTATTTAAATTTATAGAAAATAATACTTCAATTCAAGAATTTTATTGTTTCTCTTTGCATCAAATTTATGAATTTGTAAGCGACAGTGCTATGATTGGAGTAGAGGGTATAGTTATCAGTCTTGAGGAACTTCGCAAAGACAATGTGATACTACATTCATTTTATTTTTAGAAGCCAAACATGATTGGCGTGGGGAGGGGGAATAATATGTTGGCCTGCGTGCCATTTATTCTTGCAACACTAATGGATTTACATTATTCCACCAATGACTTTGGAAATTTATCAGCATACTGCATCTTACAGATGGTCTTACAAGAAGAATCATGTAGAGTAAGATTCAGTGAATAGTATGGCCAATAAATACAAGAGGCGAAAATATAATTCAATACCATCACGAGATGAGCAAGATATTCCTCCAAGAAAGTAAAAACTTGACCAGACTGTTGATTACTTTCTGTTCACATAAATATGCCAAGGATGGACTCAAACTCAGGCAAAATTGAAACTTATCTATTTCAATTAGCATTATTCCTTGCAGAAATGGGTCTAATAATTTCAATCTTGGATAAATAACCCACGTAATAAATTTTTCTGTGCAGAATAATTATCTGGCGGTATCTACCTGTTTTCTGTTTATTGACATTCTTTGAAATTAGAGTACCATTTGTTGGTGAATTTTGATACTGACATCAAGAAACTGTTACAAAATTCCTGATCTCACCCATTAAACTCTGGCAAGAATAATTTTAATTACTGTCAAAGTTTATTTATTATTTCATTTTAAGAACTGTTATTGCGTTTCTAGACATCCTGTATTTATAAATCCTTATATTATTTGAAAGATATAAATCTGATTTTATTAGTAGTACTAAATATGTAATTAAAATATAAAATGAAGGATTTATTTACAATTTATATTACATCAGGTATACACTTTTATTTGTAGTTTCTGCCAGTATGTTCTGCCAGGATTCATCAAATAGTTCTACAGTTTAGATGCCCTTTTCGTAAAATAAAAATAAACATACATTTTCAATTGACCCAAAGATCTCTTGATTTTAAATTTGTCAGATGACAAGAATTATATCTTAAATAATTTCCCATTCTCCAAATGCTCACACCGCACAGATATAAAGTCACTTATGTTTTAAATTCATAAAAGTGGAAGATATATGTCTCAAATCTTTGATGGAAATGAAATTCGATTTATCGACACAAAGAAGAGCTATATTTTCGGATGTAAACAATAATATAATGTAATTTTGGATATTATTCATTACAATTTAAAAGTTAAAAGAAATCCCCAAATAAAATTTTGAGACTTGAATATAATTTTGATTCAAATCAAGTATACTATACCGTTCAGCGTTGCGATGATTTTATTAATGTTTTTTATTGATTTTTATTCTTTCATATAATTGAAAATCGGGAATTTTCTTCAATGCAATAAGTGATGAAGTAAAAAATTTGAAACTACGTGGATTCAGTTCATTTCATTCATTTAACATGTTCGCCAACATGACTCATACCTAACATTTGGACCTTCTAATTAATTAAATGACCTTTTTTGTTATCTTTAAACTATAGCCCATATATCTGGATAGATAACTCGGTATGATTAGATAGTAGTTGTGAGTCACTCGACAGTTCAATGTGTTAAGAATGATAGCCATTTATTCGCGAATGATTTAAATTCAGAACTTGCATATTTCTAAGCCATCTAAGAGAAAGATGTCTATTTAATAAATCTATTAGATGACCAGCGTTGGCAGGGGCTTGAAAAATCTGCAAAGTATAATAAATATAAATCCAATTAAGTGATAACAAGGAAAACAATGTATTATTATTACTCACTGAAGTTTTGTACACATCATTATGCGAATAAACTAAAAAGTGTAAAGTGATAAAAATTACCTCCAGGGATGTCATTGAGAAATGGGATATCATCATCTGGTTGGGTCGAAGAGACAAACATCAAACTGTTCTCTTCCGTTGTCGTCCTGGAAGTTGTTGTTGTCGATTCTGTAGTCGTTTCCTCGTCTTTTGCAGATTCTGGTTGGAATGTAGGTCTAAGATCAGGAGCAGAGCTTCCTTCATTTTGTTTTGGTTTTTCATCTCCACCTGTAAAGAAATAACATGAATATATTTCTACAAGCACTTCAGCATATAACTTAGTGTCCAAATTATTATGAATACTCCCTAAATACAATTTCGGACCATTTTTTCACTTAATACTACATGAATTTTTCTTGGAATGAACTATGAGATTCTGATAGGTTGTATGAGGAATTTTTTTACCATATCCAATGAACTATTCTCTACTTGCTTAAGATTTGAAGGTACTGGATCCAGCTGCCTGATGGCCCATTTTGTATCATCATACATATTCTTAACTGAATTGTGATCTGGTGATTTTGCCGACTAACTAAGTCAGATAAAGTCTCTTCAGACCATCTGTGGGCAATGCCAGCTTTATGACAGTGAGCACTATCCTGCTCGAATTATCCATACTTGGCAGAGTGTATGTTAACATAACAGGATATTAATATTCATGATAGCACTTAAATACTCATGGGCATTCAAACGTGGTTCTGCAATAATAAGATATTAAGAAAGCACCCCCCCCCAAACATAATATTGCCTCCATCAGCTTGAAATGCTGTAGCAATGCAATTGAAGTCTAAAATTTCGTGTTGATTTCTCCATATGCATGGTGTAACAAAACGTGATTCATCGAATTACATGACCATTTTCTAGTCATCTACTGACCACTCCTTGTGCTCTTTTGCGAAATGGAGACGTCTACTCTTGTTCAAGATTCTGAGACAGAAGAGACTTTCAAACAGGTCGTCGTCTTACATAGCCTACAAGATGTAATGTGCGATTAATAGTTTGTTCAGAGACCTTCGCAGTTGTTCCTTTATTACGATTCCTTACAATTTGACTTTCGTAACTCTTCTGTTGGATTGGGCAACTCTGGTAAGTTTCATTTCATATCGAGCATTCAGTAGCCTGTAACGATTACAAGCCTGACATTAAGACCCGATTTTTTTATTGGTAATTCACTGTCGGTAAACATTAATAACTGCTGCTTTCAACCACTTCACAAGTGCAGCCCTTTTGCTGATACTATAGTCTGTGTATTTTCAATAGGCGGTTCAAGGTCACATTTTCTACCTCGTTATTGGTTGTCTGTTACCAGTAACGCGGTAGAAAATGTGACCTTGAACCGCCTACAGAAAATACACAGACTATAGTTCTGGCGCTTCGAGGATCTACAACATTCTGTGTTTAAACTTAGTTACCCCAACCACCATTATTTCGCAAACAGCACACTGCAATCAATGCTTCACTTGTCCTGCATTCCCTTTTTAAAGCTATCTCACCCTCTAGCGACAACAACATGTATAGCCGATTTGTGTATAAGAGTAAAGTTGTCATAATAATTTGGTCACTCAGTGCATATATAGCCAAGGTATCCACTCCATTCATGGCCCAATAAATAATTTCTAAACCGCTGGATATAGGCATATATATATGCCTATATCCAGTGGCCAATCCAAATTTTTACGCAGTTCCCTGGTCCTATCAGTCACATCTACATTTCTGAGATCAAAAGTGATAGAGTAATAAAGCTTCGAATTTCATTTTTATATGTCAATCAATGACATTCTGGTGGAAACGCTGTACATTGATTGATAGATCTTTCTCTAGCGGGATTATGACATTTTTTAAAATCGCATAAAATAATGATAGTAAAATAAAATAAAAGAAAGAGGGCATAAATTTATGACTGGGACAGAAACAAAAATTTTACTAATGCGTTGAATTAGAAAATAATTTATCATGTAATTATGGTAGTAATAATTACAAGAGTATTCAGAAGTTGATTGCGGATTCAGTACTAATATTATATGATTAGTGCTTGCTTCTTTTCGGCATAGCGAAATGCGTTGTTTGATTGATTTTCCATTTTGAGGCTGAATAAAGGCCGTGGAACATAGATCTCAAAATTTATATAGTGAAGGCAAAATCATAATCCGCATTCTTTTCTCCAGATTTCTACACAGTACCTGAGGATATAAGGATTCAAAATATATTTAATATGCTGCAAACCAACATACCAGGATTTCCCAATAAATGAAAACTTCAATCGTGATGAGCTTATCTTTTGATCAAAAGTCATTTCTGATACCCTACTTTCAATACTGGCATCGTCTAACCGGATATTAATGTGATATTTTTTTACAAGAAAAAGTAAAAAATGTGCAACATTAATCAATTTGAGATGTTTGTATATGATTTTGCAATAGATACGTACAAAACTTCTAATTTATTCCACTTTGAGAGAGTTTGTTTAGATTGGCGTGTTGGTATTTTACAAGATTCCCAAATGAAAAGTTTTATTGACAGCATTTGAATTTCATCTAAAATGAAATTTACTTGAGAATTTGATTCATTTCCTTCTGTTTGAAGCAATATTCTTCTTGAAATATTCTTCTGTTTGAAGAAATGTGAGACCCTTACTTAGTCATCAAAGAATATTCAGAAACTGAAAATCAATTTTTATTCTCTTTAACAGAATCAAATAAATCAATAAATGTTTCAGCTACAACTTTTTGCAAATTGCTGAAAAAGCATAAATTTAAAAGGGAAAAGTTAAAAATGTGTTTTAAATTTCAGAGAAGAGATGTAGTTTTAAGGAAGGGAGCATTGTAATCATCATCATCATAAAAAATCGATATTTTGATGAATCTTACGTTTTCAGAACTTCCCGAGTTCGTAAAACACATCTTTGAAATTATATCTGTTTGCCTGTCCATCCGTTTGTCTGTCTGTGGACACGACAACTCAAAACAGCTTTGAACTAGAAAGATGAAATTTATAGTTTCCAAATTTGTTGATTATTATCATACTTTGAAAAAAATCCACGCAGAAATTCTGTTTGGATGTCCAAATATGCGTTAACATGATAATGACAAAGCGAAAAGAGTTAACTTGTTAAAATTTCATGTAAAAATTTAACATCTAAAGTGTACATTTGTATCAAATTTAGAGCCAAATTCATCAAGGGGTTTACAGTCTGTCAGCCTGTAATTTTGCATGCATGCGATAGTTCAAAAATGTATAATCTCAGATAAATGATCAGATATCTCAGATTTCTCTCATAGTGTTAGCATCTAAAGTGTAGATACATATAAAATTTTGAAACATATTCGTTTAAGGCTCAATCATCTGTCTGCCTGTATCTTCACATGCACGTTAACGCAATAACTCAAAAACGCAGGAATTTTAATGAATGAAAATTGCTATGCGATTTTGTCACTTCATATATAAATCTGTGTCAAATTTTGGTTTTAATCGATAGAAGAAAAGACGTCCAAAGTGTATATTTGGTTTTCTAGTACTTATATATTAACGGCATCCCAGCGATTAATCGCAAAAAAAGAATCGCTAAGGATTGGACGTTAACGGTGGTAAATAATGCGCAAATACGTTTTCTTTATTACGTCAAGAAGGGAATAATTCTTGTGTCTGGAAACCTGACAATAAAAATCTGAGTACTTGTGTTGCTTACAGACCTTGACCAAATTCCATAATTTTATGTGCAAGGGGAGAGGGAATATTAAGTTTATTATAGAGTATGCTCGAAACGTTTGAGAAGGCCACTCAAGCTGGTTTATATTTTAAATGTTAAAAATCAGAAAATTGTATTATAATTTGGACGGCACCTTCGTAATTTCCTTGTTTTTATGACTTCCTTATACAAATACAACGCATCTATACTATGATAATTCTGACATATATATTCTCTTCATATACAATTAAGACTAGGTATTCAAAATATAGCAAGATTTAATTATCTATAAGATGTAAAATATTTATGTACATTATCATTCATCAAAATTTCATTAGAACGCATTTTAAAATAAGACAAAATCAATCCTCTTTATGTACAAAATTCAAAATAAAATGAGTTCTAACAAGATTGGCGCTCTTTTACAATTATTTTGAAGCTAGAGTTGTATGATTTTAATTTTAAAATGTATATTTAAAAAGTAATAAAATTTCGATGCACAGCAGTGTCCAAACGGACTAACGCATATTATGGCCGAAGATCAGCAATTGGAGGAAGAAGGTTATGCATTGCGTCCTTTGACCCGGTCAACCAGCTTTATTCAAATACTGAATGACTTATTTAAGTTTTAGCAATTGTGTACTTGGAGTTCTTCCTCGTTTACCACCGAATAAAACGCAAATGTGAGACAGTTTCCTCTGAAAGCTCTTCAGGAAGTCAATTTATCCCTGTACTAAGGATCTAAGTTAAATTTGCACTTTAGTTCAATCTAAATATCTCAGGTTGTTTGACCTATGAAAAGTTATACACGT
Source organism: Argiope aurantia (assembly GCA_026543865.1). Taxonomy (NCBI): domain Eukaryota; kingdom Metazoa; phylum Arthropoda; class Arachnida; order Araneae; family Araneidae; genus Argiope; species Argiope aurantia. Next base: position 1,607,507 of record JAPMOR010016510.1, on the reverse strand, counting down.
TTCTTTTATCATAAAGCCGTGAGTTCTGGAATAGGTTATGTATGGTGTACTAAGCGGAGATAATGACCATTTTTAATAGATAAGGAAACAAATTTATCTAAATAAACCCGGAAATATTGAATATTTTCAAATTTAACTCATCATTTTTTCCCCTTTTTTTATTGTTACTTATTGTTACATTTATGAAAACGCTTGAAACGTGTTCCTGTTCTAAAAAATGAAATAAAACAGCGAAAAAACCTACTAGGACATTAAATGTCCTTAAGCCCTACGGCCTTATACATCACATGGTTTGATTCTAATATAAAAGGCTAATTTCTTAAGCTGAAAGACGAGTTTTCTGAGATAAAAAACGTTTTATTCTCCCAAATATCGATAGAAAAGGCAAAATGTAGTTTGGAATTCGAATTGATATTGGAGATTTTACCAATTTGCAATCCTATAAATCATTTGAGATGCACCATAGAGCTCCCTCCCCCAAAAATAGACAAAAAATAAAGATATAAAACATTAGTACAGAATAGGCAAACCATCAAATACCGCTTCGAAAACAATTCTTAAGGTATTCTAAATGCTGTTATTTTCGCTCATTGAGAGTACTTTTATGGAAGTTAAGTTTTGTAAAACATAAGGATTGAAAGGACGATAACGCGGCTCACTTAAGGCAATAATGAAAGATGATCGTATTTTCCATTTCTTAAACAATACACGAAGACATATTGCAATCATCACGTACATATAGTTTCTTATAGGAGAATTTTTTTATTTTTAACCTTGTTTACTTTTTACTCTATCTGCACGAATGCGTTCAAATGGCTGGTTGGCCGATTTCAAATTAAATTGAGGATGTAGCGGGGGTAACATGGTTGCATTTACGCTTCAAAAAGTATCGCTAGGGTTGTATAATTTACGGTTGTATAGTCGCTATTATTCTTGTTATTTATCGGTCACTAGAATGATAGTGTTTTTTAGAAAGTCAGTGAAATGGATAGAATACTCCATTAAAATGTGTGGAAACCGCGTGCGGTAAATTTGAAACTATCATCATTTTTTTAAGCAATTGGGAATTGCTGCTTTTATTTTTTATGGAATGCAACTTCAATTTTGATTTTGATTGTAGTGTTTTTGTGAGCTTCCAATGTTTTTACGAGACCGCTTTCACTTTTATGAGCTTGATGTATTTTTAATTACTTTTTAATTATTGTGTTTTGGTAGTACAGCTGGAATGAAAGATTATTACTATTATTTTCTAGATTGCAGCATTAAGTGATGGTTGCATCTTGTCATAAAAATACGATGAAAGATGTAAGGTTGTTTTTACTGTTGAATAATGAAATAAGTATTTTTCTGAGTGGGAATATATATATATATATAAACGATGAATAGTGCTGCAACAATTGTTGTAATGGGAATAAACAAAAAGTAAAAGATTATTTAAAAATAAATATTTTACCACAATGAATCAAAAAAATTCAGTTGATGGCTTATAAGAATTATAATTTGCAAAATCTCCAGTGTTCATTAAAGTTCAAAACTACATTTTGTTTGCTTTGTTAATATATAGGTGATCAAGTTTAATGGGGAAAAAAAGCTCTAATTTCAAGGAACTTTAAAAAAACGTCTTTTAGCCTATGAAAAAAAAATATCTCCCGTTTTTTACGTTAGAACTAAATCTTGAGGCGTCATTTTCACAAGTGTATTTTATGTCTCACCGGTTTTTTAAAATCTATTTTATTTAACTTTTTGAATATGCGACATAATTCAAGCATTTTCATGAATTAGCAATTCGTAACAAAACAAAACAAAACAAACAAACAAAAAGGAAATGACATCCAGTTGAAAAATATCCAATATCTCATTTTTTCTTTGAATACTCACTGTAAATTTATTTATTTTTCCATTAAAAATCATTATTTAAATCTTAATTCACTTAGCCGAACACAGTTTAATATTTGGACTGATTATCAATGGATTTTGTTTTAAACGACATTGGATTCATTTAAAGTACCGAGCTTAAAGATTCTGATTTAAAATATGATTTCTTTCATCAAAACATGTACTATTCACATTTGCAGATGTTTTTTTTTTTTTTTTTTTTTGTCAAATGCTTCAAGTTTGTTGGTTTTTAAAACAGAAATGACAGACTAAATTCAAAAATATTCAACATTTCTTATTTTCTTTGAATATTTAATTTTATTATCCATTAAAAATTATGAGTTAATCTTAATCGAATAGACATATCAATATTTTAAAATTTGTTTGATTATCAATAGCTTTTATTTATAGCCAGACAGAACAATAACATATTATTTCTTTTCGAATAAAATATATTATATTCGAAAAAAAAAATGTATAAATTTCGTTCAGATTTACCTAGGTTGAATATTTTTATTTAAAATATTGTTTTTAATTTTTTTTTCCTATACATAATGGATTTAAATTAGAAATTGCCCATGAATATAATATGCCTTTTGTACAGATTCTAAGACCAAGACTGATTAAACTGGCAATTTTTGTTAACACATTGTATGCCGGTGTTACTATGCGTAACAGCCAAAATTCAATTTTATCAAAGAATATGATCAATACATACTAACATCGATGAAATGACGAATTAACAATATCGAATTATAAAACTGTTTCTAATATTTTCGGAATAAGATAAAAGTTGCAATATGATGGTATAGGAGTTTAAACAGAATTGTTGAAGCTTATAAATAGAAATTAAAAGGAAAAGTTAAATTCATTTCAAAAATAAAAATAAAACAATATCTGTTATTTAGCAAATTATTATTAATTTTCCTCAGATATCTTTTCTCAGATCTCATTTCGTTAGGTAGCAGCACAACCGATCCAATCATTCCAAGTGCATAAGCATCCCATCTCTCAAGGTATAATTTTAATCTATACAGGGTAACAAGCGTAAACAGGTATAATTCCTGTAAATTGAAATTTATTTTCCTCAGATATCTCATTTCGGTAGGTAGCAGCACAACCAATCCAATCATTCCAAGTTCATACACATCCCATCATTCAAGGTATAATTTTAACCTATACTAGGTAACAAACGTAAACACGTATAATTCCAGGTGCTGACGATGCTGACGAAACGTGTCAAAAACCGCGTTCCGTTGTTATGCTACAGATATTGACATTTAGTATCACGTTTCGCTTTAGTGCTGTCCTTGAAGACCGCTAAAGAATATAAAGAATGTGTTACCCCCAACGGAGGTCACCACTTTCTAAAATCGCGATTCGCCTTATGACATGCGAATTGAGTTGAATGACCGGTCAGCTGCGACAGTTAGCACACTTGTTTAAATATATCTACAATGAGAGAGGCATGCTTCCAATTTATATCAGGGAATCATTCCCAGATTCTACTGAAAGGTTCCCATAGATCTGAAATATCATGCATAAATGTTCGTCTTTTTTTCCTTTTCTAGAGAATGATAGTAGTCTCTTTTGATGATTTTAGTATCATAAATCATAATTATCTTTAATATTTTCAAATGAGCCCTCTAAAATTGTTTTTATTGATATAATACGAAGGAATCCCATCCCAAACTGTAATTTTAAATTTTAATATAAATATCTTATCATATTATTAAGTAACCAAACTAAAGTAAAAAATAGTTTGATTCTTTTTTTATATATTTTTTATTTGGTTTATTTGTTTTTCCTTTTAACTTGATTTTTATACTTTTTATCATATTATTACATACTGCACTCCTATAACATAGTAATTCGCTCGTGGTATATCAGAATAATGATCGGCGAAATTAAACGTTGGAGCATTTAGATCTATGTGGTGGAAAAACATGCGCCGTATGAGAAATGTCTAAGTGTGCTAAGCAGTACTATGTGTAAACCATGCTGTCAAATTATCACATTTTTGTAAAATTATTCGATTAATGATATGTAGAAAATTCAGTAGAAATAAATCAGTTTTTATTAGAATTACCCTTTCAAAAGGCTGTATAGTGAAAGGTTGAATTGAAAATAGTTAATACTAGTAACAATAGTAGCTCTAAATCATTTTTTTTTATCTAATCGGTCAAAGGGAAGAATTCTTCCTCGTACATTAGGTTCTATCTGCTGTACTACAAAGTTGAAAATAAATCTCGATAATATGCGAAACATTCTGAGGCTGTATAGTTTTGATAGTTACAAAAAGAATGAGCAAATATCGCACTACTTTGATTTACATAAATTACAATACAATATCCGTTCAAGACTATGACACTCCTTCCGAGAACATCGCTGACTTGGATGGATCATCTTTGATTTAATGAAATAAAAGCTATACAATCTATCCTATTAATTGCTTTATCAACTGAGAAATCGTCTTTGCAGTACAAGTTCATGTTAGAGAAAAACAAGTGAAAGCACACACACACGAGAAGGAAAAAAGAAAGAGAATTGATAGAACAGGAAAAATGATTTTTTTTAAGGAGACTTGCAAACTATATAATTAAGATGGCTTGGGAAATGACCCACATTAGCTCGACCTCGCACTTGGTAATCGTGAACCCAACTTATTTAACTTGTCAGTCATTACATAATCAGCTGCACGCAAACTATATGCTAGGCAAGGTTAGGAGTTCACTTTCGTTCTATGATCTTTTTTTGCTAAGTCTCATTTGACCTCATTCCACCTTTTGAAGGTTGTCGGACAGACGTCGTTACCTCTGTTGGATGGACAAAAAAAAGTTTTTTTAATAGCTCATCTAAATTGAATCGAAATTTGGGTTATAAACAGACATCAAAACAAATAGAGCCGGGGTTTTTTTTTGACACTGATTGAAATATTTCAACGTGACAGTAAGAATTGAAGAAAAAACGACAGAAGTGAACCGAACACGATCAATTTAAAAAAGTCTGGACATCTTGTCAAAATATGTGTGTAATAAAGTCTTTGATGTTTGCTTTTCAAAGTTCATTCAATTCACGTTTTATCTAAAGGGATTTTACGGATGATCGAATGTCAAGAGTGTTTGAATTTATTTTCATGTGCACTTTTTATTTATTAGTTTATCAGATTTTTAATAATGGTTTGCCTTTATGCAGTTCATATGAAACTAGAAAGAATTCAATAAAATTATTTTTTAAAGAAATTACGGCTGATCTATCTTGAACACATATTTTTATCTAGATAAATAAAACAAAATGTTCTTAACGGAGATTGATATACTTGCATGAAATCAGTAAAGAATATGAATGTCAAGAAAGTATGAAAAAATGAATGCAAGATAATAAAATTATCTTTGTTGGTATAAGTATTAGCTTTCAATTATTTTTAATGCTTCATAAATGGACATTAAAATAATCTAGAATCTTTGCATTGAAAGATCACTATTGATAAAATCCCTATATTTTATTTCTGGAGTAATTTAAAGAAGTTGTTGATAAATTCAAGAATTTCATCTTGAAATACGATAACAACGCTGAAATTTGTATATAATCTTTAATTAATATGATCAAATGAATGAATAATTTAAATGGAGATACTTTTCTTTTGATTCTTTCATCGTTACAAGTAGAAACAGGCGCTCTTCATGGATGAGGTTGGCTCATTTTATCTTGTTAAGTTTTTTTGAAAAGATTTTACATACTTTTCTCTGTGTTTATGTGTATTTAAAGATGTATTTTTAAATACAGAAATTTACAAATGATTTTTAACCTGCATATTTGTTATGAAACTATTCTCAAACTAATACCTAACTGTTGGCTTAATAGGCTTCTTCACTTTACTTCAACTAGTAACATGAAAAATTTCTTTTAAAATTAAATTCATTTTCGAAATATTTTTCTCTCTTAAATGATTACTTAAGTCATTTACTCATACGTGAAATGTTTTAATAAGCCTGTTAATAATTTCTGAGAGACTCTCTACGTGGTTAAATCGAAAGCAGTGCTGAAGTTTTCCAGAAAATTCGAATTAATTTTACTACAGTCGTTCCTTAAACTTTAATAATTTCAACAATATTTTAATTTTTAATTTAGAGCTGTGAACAAATTTTTGAGCTCAACACCGGCTAATTTCCACGATTTGAGAGCGTAAACTGTAAGGCAATGTGCCAAAATATTATTTGATATATTAAAAGAAATCAATAATTCTATATGTCGGCATATATAATTAAACACTGATAAACACATATAGAATTAAACACTGAATTTAAACACTGATAAAGTTTTCTCTCTTTCTCTCTCTCTATATATGTATATTAAATCTTAATTAATTTTCTTATTTTTATCTTAATTTAACCCATATTAACTTAATTCTAAAATATTTTTTTATTTCCTGATGCAATTCTACTTTTTTTTATTTAATTAATGTTACAGGAGCTCTGTAAAACTGCTTTAATCAACTCTTTTACAAGCTCCAAGTAAAGGTATAAAAATTTTCTTGTACATAAATTATGCCTCCCGGGATGGAATAAAGCGAATTGTAAAAATTCAAATTGTCTTTTCTCTCTTATGCCACGAAACTTCTCAAAAATATACGTTTTACATTATATATATATATAAGAATTTTTGACATTTCTATGCTTGGTTTTAATTTTTTATTTTAATAGAATTCAAAGTATAAATTCACTTTTTTCACTTTTGAGACTCTATGTTACAACTTCTATCTAATGTCCAAAAATAGTCATCTTCAACATTTCTCTCTTAAAATTACAAAATGAAAATTTATTGAATTCTAGATTAAGCAGCATAAAAGTGGAAATGTGAACACTAGATTTCTACTAATATTTGAAAGCACTGAACCATATTTTCCCGTTTGTCAAATTAACTTAATGGTGCCTCCAGCATGTTCTTGAAAGAATCAGTAATAATTAATTAAAAAAATTAATTGTAATTTAAAAGCTTTGCATTTATAGATATTTAGATAATAGCTTTCGTTTGAAGAAGTTTTTATGTTATTTAAAGTCTTTTTTTTTTGTCATGCATTAATATATATGCGAGTCCACATAATACAACTTCATCTGCTAAAGGACTATTTCTTCAAGCAATTGGTCTTTTGTCTTGAAAGAATAGTGCTTAGTTCTCATTTTTTTAAAAAAATTTAAATTTATCCAAAGGCGTTTATAATTACTTTGGATAATTAATATATAGTTAAAATTTTAATATTTATAACTATAATAATATAATTATTAATTTTATTGGTAACTTTAATAAAAGAGCATTCCATTTATTTTGTCTGAGCATTTACTTATAACTAGACTTAAAACAATGATAATTCGCGCTAAATGTAATATTATTTATGTGTTATAAAAATAATTTTTAATAACAATCATATTAATAATAATTGCTAATGAAAACAATTTTTGGGAGCATGAAGGATAACAGTTTATAATATTCAAATCGTATGTATTTGGGTTTTAAACTGATAAAAGTTTTAAATATTCTCATCCACAATAGTTTAAATATACGATTATTTCTATTTGAATCCTGAAGTAAACATTTGTAAAGTTAAAATTTTAATATTTACAACTATAATAATATAATTATTAATTTTATTGGTAATAATAAATATACTTATATATAATATAATAAATATACCAAATATATTTCTAAAAAAAGCTGTCATTATTCAATTTGTTCATCATCGTTTAAAGATAAGAAATAAACACGTGTAGTCGATCAGTATCGTTGAGACTAGCTTTTTTTAGTTTAAAAGAGTGTAGATTGAACATGGTGGTAAAGGAATCGCGATATCAAATAAGAATAAGAAAAAAAGAATGTAAATTTTGCGTTTTACAAACCATCATTTTGACGATTGATCGCAATTAAAATTCACAATTATCCATTTAAGAATTAAAATAATTTGTAAATATTCTGCGCAAATATTTTTCGAGGAAGTTCCCTGAAATACAATAGAAAAATTTTAAAACAGTAGACGAAAAATCATATTTACTTAGCAATTTTTAAAAAATAATATTTTGAAACAAATCATAATCTCTTTTAATTTTCCTGAAGTTATAACAAATCAATATTGGATACCAATCTAAATCAAATTCATATTAAAGAATACTCACATTTTTTTTATGATTATACAGTTATATTTATATTAACGCTGCATTTTGAAGCAAATAATAGGACTAATTTAGGACGGACCTGAATTCTCATAGAATTCATTTTAAAGGAACACCATACTTGAATCGTTTTAGAACTAACTCCCTTTAAAAACATATACTTACTTTATATTTTAAAGTCTTACATAATTCACTTAAAAAAAGTGTTTATATTTATTTTAAATTCGTATAGAGTTTATAGAACAAAATATTTATAATTTATTTACATTTTTATAGAATACCAATATTTACTTAAAATCCTTGAAATGCAGACACTTCAGGAATGCCCTATTAACTATCAATTGTGAGGTATTTTGGAGCATAAACTCTTTTACTTTCTATCCGAAAGCAAAAGGTATTTAAAACGGCCGCTCTCTTCAGGTAAAACCCAGTCACCTGCGGATCCATCTCAGCACGGATTAGACACTTTCCACTGCGTTCTTCCGCTCATAACTCTTAATCATCCCGTTAAACTTATCTTGACCCTAGTTGAAAGTTCAATGACCGTCAAATTCCATTCATTTATGCGGTTCCTTATCAGTGAAAAATTTTTTATATGGTGTTTACATCCCAAATTTTGTAAAAATGGTACTTACCACACACCAGGGTTGGACAGCACTGTCCGGGCTCCCTGGCTAAGAAACATCCAGGGGGTGGGGTTGATGCTGAAGGGCACACTCTCAAATAGCAGACGACTACAGCACGAATGCAAGTACAGTTCAAACAAGGCTCTGTCGTTGCCACCTGTTCGCCGTGGGCATAACGCTCTCCTTTATATGCACAGCCTATAATATGAACGTTTTTATTTATTCATTATGTTACTTTCGTAGATGCTTCTTTTAGTCAGCATATGGCGTTGGAATTTCTTAAAATATAAATATAAGCGTGAAATATAAGACATACTCCAATGTAAGGTCATATTTCGATTTTAGGTAATGTATGAAATAAGATACATTCTTTTAAAGGAAATTATGATGGAATTTAATTAATATACAAACGTTTTTAAAATATACATTTTTATATCAGTGCATAAAGGTATAAAGTACTACAAATATAAAGGTTATTTTTTTGTTTTCTAAGTCATTTAATATATTCACCAAATTAGAGGCTACTTTCTTTTTTCGAGCTGCCTAATGGCAGAATTTGGATGTTTAGGGACCACTTACTCCTTAGCTGGCATTCGAACCCGATTATCCCGACACTCAAAACTCTTGCGAAATCCAAGTTTATCGAACTGGGAAGATACTTTTTTTTTTTTTTTGACATTTGCATTTGTTTTCTCAACAATTATATACAATTTTATCTTGAAGAAAATTATTATCTAAGAATAAATTTTCTAATTCGTACGTGTTTTCTGCATTTAATATTCTATTAGAATACTAATAGATTATTAATATTCTAATTTAATATTCTATTAGAATATTAATAGATTATTAATATTCAAATTTAATATTCTATTAGAATATTAAATATTTTAATTCGCATTCGTAACAATCTTATTTTAAGAATAACATTTCAATCTTTATAGCTTCATGTAATATTCTCAATTAATCTTTTAATTAATCTTTTTATCCCAAATGTGAAAAAAACTCGTAGAAGAATGAAATTCTGATAGAAGTAATCTAAGTGCCCTTATTTAATCACATTTTTAGTAAGTAATTATTTTAATCTGATTTAAAATATAATAAGTAATTATTTTAATTTTAATTATTTATTTTATTAAAATATTAATTGATAATATTAATATTTTTGAAAAAATTCTTTCTTTTCACTTCACTTATAAAAGAGTGTTTAAAATTTTTTATTTTTATAATTTTCCTCTTGTGGTAAAAACGAATTCTGATATATTTCATAATTTGTGATTATAAATATTATAGAATTTAAAAATTAAGTATTTTCAAATTAATAACACCATGGTAAATGGATAACACTATATCCATGAAATCACTATTTATTTAAATTGACGTATTAATTCATAATTAAGAGCTCTAAAATTATTAAAATACTCGATTGTCTTGAGAACTAATGACGGCATAAAATTTCAAAACTTTAATAATAGATTAGGGAATAAGTGAAAAATCGGTTATAAGATTCCTTCCCAACTAATATGAAGAACTTGAAGTTAAGCAAAAGAGTTTAAAGTGGTCTGATAAAAATCATGAGTTTTTGTAAAGCATTTTTTATGCAACAATTTTAGTATTATATGTTTGGCAATAGTCTTGCTATTTCTCACTGTAATGCTGTTTTTTTTGTACAATTTTATATTCCTAGTGAATTCATATCAAAACAATTTTTCTGTTGCGTAAATGTTTCAATTAATGGCTTTAGAGAATAAATAAATCAGTTAAAACAAAAGGAGGAACTAAAATAAAACAGTACTAAAATAAAATAAAAATATATAACTTAGCCTTTAAATATCCATGTTATTTTAGTTTCTATATTGTGGTGTTTTACTGATAGCCTTTACAGTCTCAGAGAACTATTACACAGCATTTACGTTCCCACTATGCAAAATAATAATTTTTAAAAAATAATAATGATTCTATGCAAAATAATAATTTCTTAATTTATGTTTAAATGGCGATTATTGCAAATGATTTCTTACGATTCACATCTCTCGTCTTGCACAAATATACCTCGTCCCTTAAAAAGTGCAATAGAGGAGGAATACTGAGGATTGAAAGTGAATGGTTCATCTGTTTAAATTTGATTATTTTAATTTAACACTCTATTTTAAAGTAATTACGAAGGTGTTTTTTTTAGAGCAACTCAATATATTCAACTTTGGATAAATGCTAAGGATAATAATTAATTATTTATGGTATTTAGGACATCACCTTTCTTCCCAAAATTTCCACACAGGATCAGAAAGTAGATATTTCACCTGGCGAGATGTAACATAGTAGAGGCCTGATTTTGAGGTGCGTCTTCAACACAATCAGGTGTCGAAACTGTGACTCTATGGTTTAGAATCTGAAATTTTGCCACAAGGCCACTGCGGCCCTCAGCTATGGTTCTTGAGACCTACGAATTTTTTTAATCCATGAAGGTCGAGAGTGACGCTTATTCCTTGGTTCTGTTGTATCATTTTTAGGAGTAGATTTTATGGAAACGCTGCATATATCTTGAGATTATTGGAAATATTTTTTTGAATTTTTGTTTGGTAAGAATTGAGGAAAGGATCAGAAGGGACACTTCCTCAGGGACAAGATTTAGATTTTCATATATTAAGTTTCGACCGATGGAAGTCGTCAAACATAATTTTATTACTGAATATTATCTTTACCCTTAATTATCGTTTCTGTAAGATGTTTGAATTTTGAAGCAGATATAGTGTCGTAACAAAAGGGTATACCTTTCCCTAGATTGGGCTATTCCTTTGCTTCTAATTTTCTGTAAAGTGAAGAAAGAAATTCAGAAACTGTAAAATAAGGTGAAATCGAGCATGAGTTAACAAAAAAGGGCAGTTAAAGGTTAGATAATTCGTTTTCCGCAGCAATGAAAAGTCTTTTCTATGTCGTTATACTTTTACTAATGGATCCACTGTTGCTCCGTTATGTTTTTTAGTTGACTTTTGTTTCTGCGCTTTTGTTTGAACGGAAAGGTTGCGGTTCTGTGGCCTGGAACATACTTCAATGTAGACCATTGTGTAAGAAGAAGAAGAAGAAGAAGAAGAAAAAAAAAAAAAAAAAAAAGCACACTTACCGGGTGTCGTCGTTCTTTCTGGAAGGCGACGGGTAAGGTCGGGAAACTCGAAGACGGCCGCTGCAAGGGAAGGTTACATATTACTATGAAATACCGAGTGGAACGAATACATGTTTTATATAATAATAATAATAAAAAAAAAACGTGCAAATTGGCCTTAAATACTTGAAAGGAAAATCATAAAGACCTTCACTAACAGATATTATTTTTTGTATTGAATTTGTAAGATAAGAAGCCTGTTAAACAATTGTTATTTTTTCCCCATGAAGGCTGAGATTAGTTAGTGGAATGATTGATAATTTTGGATTGTTAGCGATATCTTTAAAAGGTTAAAAAATAAATATATCTAACTAAACGGATAAATTCTTAACACGATAAAAATTATATATAGAAATCTTTTGATTTTAAAAGTTAATAATACGAAAAAAAAAAATGGTGAGCATTTTCTTTTGAAATCTCCAATTGATCAAATGAATATGGAATTTTTAAAGAAAATTAATATTAGTCTGGGCTCAAATACTACCAGATGTTATAGAGTAGCATTCATAAGCTGTTAATCAAAATGTCGTAGATAAAAAACCACACGTAACAAAGCATGAGAAATTTTGACGTAACAGCTGGAACCATTAGTTAATATGATATTTTATATCAACATACAACAATTTGAGACTAGGCATTGCTACCCTATAAAAGTGCGTTGTATTAATAAAATTTTTTTTATCAGATTTGAAGTAAACAGAGATAATATAGCATTCCATGATATTCATTTTATATTATTATGAATATGATGCAGCATCATATAAGTTCTGAAATATCATCTTCTTGAGGTAAACTTCATGAAAACTTAGGACGAAACATATGAATTCATTAGCATTGCAAACTATTCAAATATCAGGTTAAACAAAATTATCCCAAGTCTTCATAAATTGTCTGAAAATGAAGACAAAAGTGATCAATATTTAAAATTTTTGCTGTCAATTATTATGATTCCTAACTTAACCCTTTCGCTGTCCTCTACTGTCCACGAAAATTTCTGTTTTTCCTCTGCCTTTCGCAGCATTAGAACAAACAAAAATAAAAACTCAAACAAGTAAACATTTACAAAGCGTTTTAAACGCTTAAAAGTTTTATAATATAGAAGAACGCCTGAAACGCATTACGGCCGCCCTGCAGAAGTTTCACTTGAACGCGCTAGACGCGTTACGGACAACGAAGAAGTTGAAGAAATTTTTCAGAAGGTAAGAAGATGGTGATGTAAAGAAAAAAGAATAGCTGGGAAATAATATTCTTCTTTGCTGAAAAAATTTCGCAGAGAAGTCAACAAAATTTCAGCCCATCCAGGCAAAGACTTTTCCGTAAACTTACTTTGAGAAATATTTCTCTTTTTCATGATTACTTTATTAAAGTCATGTTAAATATTTATTACCAGGTATAAGATGAAAAGATTGAAATCTTCTTTCCATTTTATGGTGGAGCAAACATCTATATAAATTAATTCTTATAATACAAATAGAAATAGAATTAATAGAAAAAAATATTGCGTTCTTAAATGTTCTTGCTACTGTGTTTCTGGGCTTTTGAGAATGAATTTAGGACAATGCTCCCAAAACTGATTGAATTAGTTTTCGGATTATAAATATCTATCGAAGATCTAAAATGTAGACTTTTAATACGCTTGAATTTCTTCGATATGCATGGCAAAAATTTTCTTTTTCGATAGATACAAGAAGATTTTATTAGAAATTTTTTTATTAGAGATTTTATTCCGAGTAATGAAAGTAAAATATGTAACATATATAACTCAAAATACAGACTGACTGCACCAATAATTCTTAAAATAGGTAAGTAAAATGTAGCTCGAGCATTTTTTTTCACTTATATGATATAATTTTAATACGTTAAACAGATAATTTTGAAAAGCTTCAGAACCGTAATATTTCAAAAAATATGTCTTTGTTCCATATAGTTATTTTTAAAAATGATGTATTTATCACAGTGAGCTGGATTCACATTGTTGAAAAGATTCATTTATCTCAAAGGACTGGATACGCTTTTGCTTTATTGAAATGAAACATTTATCTAAATAGGCACTGAATCAATGAAAAATAAAACTTTTTTACTCTCTAACACGATATATATATAATGGTATTTTAAAATCTAACTTAATTAATTTACAAAGAATTTGCCTTAATTTAGCCCATATTAATTCCATTCTAAAATATTTTCATATTTCCTGATCCCATTCCACTTTTTCTATTTAATTAAGTCAAGAGAAGTTTTGTAAAAATGCTTACATTTGCACTTTTACACGCGCCGAGTGAAGCGATAAAAAACTGTCCAGCAAGCACATTCTTTTAAAAGATCCCTATGTTTCCCTTATCAAAATCGACACGTGTAAGAAATCCTTGTCAGAATCTCATTGTATATAAACACTGGAAAAATTATTCTCTCTCTCTCTCTTGCCTCTTTTTACGCTCTTCTGCTTGTCCATAAATCATGCCTCCCGGGATGAAATAAAACGAAGTTAAAAATATCATCTCTGCCTCCAGCCACGTCAGTGATTCAAATATTACGCGCTCCCTCCCTCCCTCTCTCTCTCTCTCTCTCTCTCCCTCCCTCACTCACTCACTCACTCACTCACTCTCTCTCTCTCTCTCTCACACACACACACACACACACACTCTCTCTCTCTCTCTCTCTCTTGGTTGATGAAGCAATGTTCACTTGTAGTTCTTTAGTTCCATAATTTTATAATCCCTTTTTCTTTATGAAAAGGAAAGTAAGGAACATATATAGTTGATTTTATTATACAGGACCCTTTTCTTTCATTATATATAAAGAAGAAATGATTCTTTGGTTCTGTTTACTTAAAAGACGGTTTCTCTCTCTCTCTCTTTTAGCATTTTTTTTAACACTTAACATTTAATATGCGTGTCACGTATATACGTGACATATATGTAGGATCCACTGGAAAGTAAGCTGACAGACAAGCAATTGAACTACTTGTTTTTTTCATACGCTTCGTTCATATCATAATATGGTATTGAATTTTTTTATCTGTAAATGTAAAAGTGAAACATTTAATTTCAGCAAGTAAAATTTTACGATTCTGCTTGTGCATTCAAAAAGTGCATTAGGAAAGATTCTAAAGGGAAAGAAAAAAATTATACACACATGGATAAAATTACAAAAATAGAACAAAATCGTTACAAAATTACAACCTCAGATCCTTACTAATGTAAATATTTTAGAGAAATGTTCTACAGTGGAGAAAAGTTGAAAAGGGTGATAATTGAAATACGATTTTAACAACTCAGAAAGCATTAGCAGTTTTTTTCGAAAAAATATTAATGCAAGAATTTATCATTTTATATGAAGAAATAACACAAAGAAATTAGAACTTAAATAAATATCTACTTATGAAATCTATAGATGGTTTATTAAATTTATTTTTCATCATACTTTCATTGAATGATATATTAAATAAGTAAACTGTCTTTTTGTATTTGAATAAACTTTCTTTTAGTTTACGCTATTTTATAAATCGGAAAATGCCTTCAGAGAAACAAAGGCATGCGAAAAACACAGCAAAAAAAAACAAAAAAAAACAATTTCCGTGGTTTACTACATGTTTACAAGCATGCAGTAAAACCGTGGGAAAGACTCCTGATTTCCTACTCTAAAGATTTTGGAGCCAAATCGTGAAAAGTAAATAGATTACACAGAAAACTTTACAATAAAGATATTTTTTGATTATGACCTTGGTAAAAGCTAAATTAAATAGAAGAATGAAAAGGGTGTTAGAGTCATTGAAAGGTTTGTCTTCCAACTTTACATTTCTTTGCCTTAGTATATCTTTTGTTGTCTTTAAGAACAAGAAAACATGACTTATTTAATCTAGAACTCAAATTACACCCACTAAAGTAAAAATTAAAATAAATGCAGCACAAACTTTTCAAAATAAGATAAATATAAAATTTATAAATAAAAATTCTAGAGAAAGGAAGTGTGGTATTCAAACGGGAAATTCATTAAAAATATTTATGTAAAGTTAACTGCATAGGCAGTTAGCATTACATTAACTTAATAATGATAATTGTTGATTTTTATTAAAATGATTTCAATTAATGAAATAATTTTACACAATTAACATTTTTATTAGCACAACTAAAGTGACTGAAATATGAAGGCATCAGCATCTAGAAATAAAACCACTTTAGATTGATATTTTAGAAAATGTCTTCCATCATCGTTTTCTAAAATAGCTAAGACACAACTTTACGGAGACCTGTTTATAAAGATATAACGACAGGATTTATAAAAATTTAACTAATACAGAGCGGAAAGCGTTGACGCATTATACATTTTCCTGATCTACGTTTAGTTACGAGACAATGAATGGTTATACAAAGTGATTAGTAAAATCCTTTTAAATCCTTTAAATTCAAAACAGCGTATCCAATAGCCAAAGATGCAATGCGTACCTATATTAAAGCAGCTATAACTGATTTTATTGAGAAAGGTTACTGTGCCCCTTGCGGCAAAACAAGGAAAAAACGAAGGAGATCGGCCAAAAAAATCCAATTAGGAAAATACATGCTATACCATAATAAAAATACAAGAAAAAATTTCATAGAATTATCTGTAAAATTGGCGAAATTATTTACGATTAAAATTATGAACTTTCCATAACTTGAAAATGGGTTAATTCTAAATTGAGAAACATACACTTCGGTGTTATACAGTTTTTCCGAATTAAGTAAAAATGAAGTGAAATTTAAGAAGGAAGAAATTAAGCAATATTACAAATAAATCGAACTCATCATATAGAGGAGAATACTTTTTCAATTTTTCAAGGCGAATCCTTTTTCAAGTCACGGAAAGCTCCGAATTTTAATCACAAATGACTCCTCTAACCTGGCATACTGTCGTAACTCAATTATGTTATATTATTTATTCTAAAATAAGCATTCTTCAATACGTTTTTTAAAAATGCTCTAATTAGTAAAAAAAAAATAGTTACACGTATTGCTTTCTTTTATTTAATTTGCGAAGTTACTGCATTACTTCGAAAACTAAAACTATTTCTCAAGGTACTTTCATAAATAATTATAAACTAAGATTTAATCCTTTGAAAGTGAAAGGGATTAAGCCTCGTCAGTTGCTAAATTAATCCTCTATTATTTCTATTTAAAACTACTGATTTTAAAAGAAAAAAATACACTATTCAAGTTCAACTAACAATGTTCCTAATCTGTGAATCTTCGTTCAATTTCTTTTAAAATTATTCGAGCAAAGAAACACTTAAAATTCTCCTTCCAGGCATTAGTTAAAGAGTTCTTAAGTTTGCATCATTTATCAACCGAAATCATCAGTGCATGATCATAAATCGGAAATGTAATCACATGGTTAGGTGCTTACAACGCCTTAAGCCTTCTGTTTTTGAAACCTTTTATTTCATCTCCTACCGGAAAGAATGGTAATCTAGATCTAAATCATTGACAGAACTGATTTTACATGCGATCTTGAGGAAGGTGTCAATGCTGTTGACCTTCATTCGACAATGATGATGTTTTATCGTGTCTCGAATACAATATGTCGGAAAAAAGTGCTTCCGTTGGGTGTAATTTTCTGTTCCTCAGATGTTTTGCTTGAATTAGAATTCCTGCAAAATTGTAGAGAGTTATCGGAATTCTCTTTCTACCGCTAGATTTGTTGAAGAAGCAATTTTCATTGCCTAAGAATGGATGGTAATCAGTGCGTAACTGTTCAATCATGTGGCAAAAATCCATGGTTATGGTGACAACGAAGATCCGTTTTCTTGCTTAAGAAAGATATAAAATAATTGACGTCTCGTCATTTTATTTCCACGATTTCCAGATTTGCCTCGGGGTTGATTTAATCAGACGTATCGTGGAGGATCATCACATTTGTAGCAGAGTAGGCGTAAATGATTTCGGAAATTATAAGGTTTTAAATTTGTAAAAATCTTTTTGCCTGACACTTCAATACCAATGTATTAGAAGGCAAAACTAATCATACACATCATTTTGAAGAAATGTTTCAAAATTTTTGTTGTGTCAGTTAGAAATTCGCTTTCCGGTAAAAAACGTTATAAAATAATTAAAGCCTAGAAAATATTTTTCACTATTTCTAGATTTTCTTCAGGGTTGAGAATCAATTGAAAATTTTCAAAGTATTACTTTATTTGTAGCAGAGTAGGCATAAATCATTTTGAAAATTGAAAATCTTTGAATATAATATTTTTGCTGTCTGATATTTTCAGACAAAAAGACGTCTCCAGAGAGTTTGGTGTCCTGTGCAAAATTATTGTGACTCTCTCTCCGCTTTAACTATAATATATTGATACATATGCTTAAACCTCTGCAGGATCAATGTGCACAAGTGTTTTTTCGATGTAATGTATATTTAAAATATGATAGAAGATAAAATATCGTACGGGATTAAAAATGGTAAATGGCACATTTTTTTTTTTAAATTTCATTTAATCTTGTTAGATCCTAGAAGACGAAGTGTGCAAATTCGTAGTATGAAATAAGAAATAGGTGAAATTCACTTTGCTTTTTATTCGGCACCCATATAACATGCGTTAATTTTTGAATTTTTATTTGTATTTTTTCTATAGGTTTACATCAATATTCGTTTAATCAAATAAAATTTCATGGAGGATTACTACATTTGTATCAGGGCAGATATAATCATTAGAAAAATTACTTTTTTTAAATCCATAAAAATTTTGCTGCCAGGCACTTAGAGATTGATATATTAGAAAAAAAAATAGTATATGTTTGAAAACTGATCACATATCAATTTGAAATTAGTTTTAAGAAATTAGAAGGTTAACTTGAAATTTTTTTGAAATATCGACAGTAAAGCGAAGTTTATTGTTTTGTTCGAGATACCGCTGCTAAAGCTTGCACAAAATAGGTCCAGCGCTATAAATACGTGGTGTACAATTTATGCTGACTCGACGGTCGAAGTCTGCATGTTGTAATCGTATCATTCAGGAAAAGTACTCTTATTTTTATACTCGCAAAGGAATCTGTGTAAATCGTTAGAGAATGGCATTAGGCGTAATGAATTGAATAGATTTATTATGAATTTGTAACAAATTGAACAGGAAAAACCTGTGAAATGTTTTAGAATTCCTTCTAAAGAAATTTTGGAGTAAAATATGCATAGCAAATTTTAAGAATAGTATGAATGTATTAGAAAACAAAATAGTACACAGGTGGTACATTAAAAAAAATTTAATTAAAAGAAGCTCTTAGAAGCACAATTTTGCTAGTGTATTAAACAGTAGAAATTTCTTCATTTTATTTTCTAATTTTTTGAAAAGAAAGATCTAATGTTTCTCAACTTCACTAACAGGTGAAGTCGTTAAAACGGAATCAAAATTGAATCAATGAAAATAATAAAAAATTGCATTGTTATTGACAGTAAATATGTGTACAGAATTTCAAATCTCTAGTACACCAACAAGAGAGTTAAAAATTAATTTTTAAAAAATCAATCTCTATAGGTTTTCAGTAAATACTTTAGGAAAGCCGGTTAAAGAAACTGATATTCTTTATTATTTTCAAAAATTCTTTATAATCGTCATTTTTTTTGCTTGGTTTTAATTATTATTACACTGAAACCATGCACCGACCTAAAAAGACTACAAAGACATAAAAAAAAGGGAAAAATTACTAAAAATACAAATTATTATGTTTATATAAAGTTTATAAATTCAACGAATAATGAACAGAAATGATATGGCCAGAATAAAATATATTATTGAAAAAAAGATCTGGTTAGACTTCCAAGGGCTTTTAAAACTGAATTTTAAAATTCAACACGAACAAATAATTTCAAGAAATTTCATATATATATTATTACATGAGTCTTTGTGTAACGATTAAATAACAGTTATACGTAGATGTCTTTGAAACGTCCTTGATGATTCTCTTCGTGATAACTGCTTACTTATTATTTTGTAAATACCGTTTATGTTCGGTTTCCAGTCGTAAAAACTGGTTTCATGAATAAGTTTATTACAGTTCATCACTGTTTTATATTGTAATAACCTATAATTAAGAAAGATGAAGCATTCATATTGATGATAAAATATTAGATAAAATCTGTGAATGTCTATAATGAATTTAGTATACTAAAGTAATCTATAAATATAGGAGTGCAATTGATATAACGTTATATTTCTTATTAATCAGCTTAATTATATTTCATAATTTGCTTTGAATGCTAATGTTAAAAACATCAGACCCTGTTTTTATATTTTTAGCTTCGAACTTCGATCAACTAGCATACCGTAAGATTAGTCAAAATGATCCAGGAACTGCAAATTACTTTTTTTTAAACCCCCAAAGCATCCACGATAACATGTAGTTACATTTTTCTATCTATGCTACAAACGTGATCGTGATAAAACCGGCTTCAGGAGTGGAAAACAAGAGGCCGGACAAGGATATAAGAGAGAAATCGAAAGTAAAGAAGTGGATGTTTTTCTTGAAAAGCTTCTTGGGAGAGAAATCCCTTTCTGACATAAAGAAATTAAGTGACAAGAATGAAGGATTAATTCTAGAAGTCGTGATTGGGTTATTATAGAAAATTTTCTGCTTCGAATAAATCCGACGTGGTTTGATTCACTTGAAGAAGTTTTAATGAAAAAAGGAAACTTTTATTACTTTTCGTTAATCTTTTATAGAATTCTTATTAAAGATCATCTATTTAAACTTTGGCTTTTAGAATTAAGAAACATGTTGTTAATGTCTATTAATTTTATTGCATTTGTATGTTTTTCGCATAAATGAAATTATGTATCATTTTAAATAATACTGTTGATAATCTTTGTTTCGCTTTGCTTTTTTTTATCATGTTATTGTTACGTTCAAAATAACGAATATCTACCAAGTAGGAAGTTTTGATGAATTTTCAGTACTGTGCTAATTATAAAATAAATAAAGATTTACCATTAACGAAATTTTTTTTCATTCCTCATTTTTCTATAAAATATTTTAAAAGAATGCACCAATAGAAGGTGTTGGTCTAAGATTGACGTTAAAAGCAAAAACAAGAAAATGTGGTTATTTTAAAAGTATCTTTTTTTATAGATGGTTTGTGTTCAATAACTGCGCCGTCAAATATAAAATATTAAGCAAAAGAAGAAAAAAATAGAAATGTGACTTGTAAAAATGTAATCACATGGCTGTACTTCATATTGTTTCTGTAACACAGCTGATATTCAAAAACGATTTTATGTATTCCTGTAAAATTTAAAAACCCAAAGAGCGTTAAAATAATAGTATTATTGCTAAGAATACAATCCATTCTTAATAGTTGATCTCTTTGGAAAATACATTAATACTTAATTTCACAATTTAATGCCTGGTTTCCCAATAGTTATGATTGTTTTCAAAAAATTCCAGCAACTAGTTAATATAGATTTACATCATATAAACGTCAAAATTTTATATGGAATCGAATATTTTCCGATTAAAAATATAAAGCTGCAAGAATATTTATTGTGGCAAATGTGATGTGTTGATAAAAAAGATTCTAAAGGAGATATTATTCCCTTAAAACCTGATAAATTGACTCAAAATAACATAGAGAATTCACTCTTTGTAATAAATATAGCTATAAGAAAGCTATTTAGATTTATAGAGATAAGAGAATAGTTCGTGTGGTTAATAATACAAACTAAAAATGACGAGAGATAAATAGAGGAGATAGTTTCGATGTTTCCGACGAAAGAAATATTTAAGTTTTTGTTGATTCTTTTAACATAACATTTAGATTAGCTTCTATATTCTTATAATCTTAAAACCGTTTTCTAGGAAAACTTATTTAATGTATTTTGTTTTTAGTTACATGAAAATGTTTTTTCTTTTTCCCATGTATGAGCGTCTATTTTTATTTATAAAAGACATAAAATTCATCCCAATTTCTTTGCTTTCACATTCCTCGAGATGGAAAAAAAATATTTTTGGAGGAAAATATTATACAGATTTACCTCATATCTATCTGTTCAGTATTGCTATTACTGATTTTTCATTTCAAAACATTTTTAAATAAACAGGCAGAATTCAGAAAAACTCATTACCACTTCTTTGGTTTCTCATACCTAGAGATGAAAAAAGCATTTTTGGTGAAAAATATCATATAAATTTATCTCACATTTATTCAACACTATAGTTGTTGTCTTTGCATTTCAGAACACTTTTAGATAAACATTCAGAATTCAGTAAAAGGCACAATTTGGCACATTTGTGTCAATTCGATTTGCAAATCTCATCAAAATGACGACAAGCAACTCCTGATTATCTTGTAGAAAATAACAAGAGCTTAAGTCTTAGGATTAGCAGACTACATTTAGACTCGAACTTTTGACCGAAGAGAATTTTTCCGAAGTTATTTTACTGGAAAATAATAGACAAATATAATATGAACCCATAATATATTAACCCATAAGATAACCCATATGAATAATATGATCAATGCGAAAAATTAGTGGTATTTAATTTTTTTCTGTTTTCTGGACGAGCATGAAAGTAAAATCAGTTATCTTTCTGCAAAATAAAATGTCAAGGTAGAGATAAGAACATTTGATTTGATTTTTAGCTATTTTTGAATCCTGAATTGAATTATGGAACTTCTTTATTTATATATTTCAAATGTCTTTCCTATATCATCATAATGGCACAAAGTGTAGATTTTGAAGTTTGAAATAGATTGTAAAGCGCTTCTCAGAAAGAAATTTGTAGGTAGTATTTTTAGGGTGATAGAAAAATGGCAATTGCCTATTTTCAACACATTTTTCTTAGAGGTATTGTGAAAAATACATTATTCAATTAAAAGGAAATGCGTGAAACTGAAGGAATATAATTTCGATAAGAATATCTCAGAATATATTATAAAATAAAAATACTACAATACGTTTATACACATTATTAAAGGCATAAAACCTTTTGCATGTAAAAAACAGTTTTCTTCATTATCTCTTTCATCTATATACCAGAATAAATTATACATCACAGAAAAAGAAATGCATAATTCATTTTAATTTAAAGGTTCTGAAACAGTAGAAAGCTTCGGTTTTGAACTCTGATTTCCACCTACATCAGTTACCCTCGCCGAATAATCAAGCAGCTGAATCGAGAGCAGTATAATCCTGCTTTTATATTGAAGACAAATATTATTTTCTTCTGCAGTTGTCTTCAGGGCCGTGTTATCAAATAAAGAAGATAACTGCCTAAGATCCTCAGAAATTTCAACATACTTTTCATGATATTTTCTGAATACATTAATTTTGTGCTTTCATATTCTATAAGGGCCGAATACTTGAGCTGATTTAAATAAAAATAATATATTGTTTAAATATTGGAACATTATTCAAATATTTACTCTAATATCTCTAATTCTAAAAGCAGCAGCTGTTGGCGGTGGTGTTACAGAAGACTGGGAGAACAGTGTTTTCAAAGAATTTTATCTAGGTTTAATGCATCAAAAGTTTTTAATCTTGATAAAGCTGGCTTATTTTATTATCTTTTGCCTGTTAAAGCTCTATCACGTGCGTTTGAAAAGTGCACTTCTGGGAAAGCAAGCAACAATGTCTCACACTTCTGCTTGGTGTTGATATGAGTGGAAATGAGAAACTAAAACCACTTGTGATATGCAATAGCAAAAAAATCCATACTGCTTTAAAAATGCTAAACCTTTCTAGTTGAATATGAAGCAAATTCAAATGCATGGATGACTACAACGATTTTAAAACTATATATTCGTAAATTGGATTCTCAGTTTTCGCATCAGAAAAGTAATGTCGACATGATTGTCGATAACTGTACCGCCCACAATTCCGAAAATTCAAAAATAATAGAAATTGTCTTTCTTCGTGTAAATTGTCCAATGTTAATTCCTTCGATATTTAGATCAAGGGATAATTCATGAATTTTTTTTAAAAAAAACTACAAAAAAAAAAATCTCGTGAAGGATCTGATGAAAGTATTGGATAGAAACGACGGTTAAAAAAGTTAAAAGTTTCGGTTTTAGATGCGATTAACTAAGCTCACAAAGATTGGATTTCCATTTAGTCAAAAACTGTTTCGAATTGTTTTTGACATGTAGGGTTTATAGCAAGCGCAGAATTAGAAGAAATCCTCATCGTCGACTCAGAACCATTAGAGACTTAGCTGCAAATCTCAAATGAAAAAGGGTGCAGCGTCAATGACGTTGATGCGTTTGTCAATATTGATAACGACATCGCAATCTGCTCACAAGCGACTGTAAAAGCTTTGACATCTGAACTTTTGGAAGAAAAACAACGCAGTTCAAGTGAGGATAGCGATATTGAGAATGAAGAATGAAACTCTGCCCAACAAGATGGAAACAATCGAAACTCTGGAGAAAGCTCGACAGTACTTAATATCCTTTCAAGGTTCAACAGATGAAGAATTTTAAATCTAAAGTATATTATAAAAAAAGTTAATTCCAGTATCTGCGCCTTTATCAATCAACGCTGTTGGATTATTTTATTGTGCCAAAGTAATTAAAAGAAATTAAAATGCAACAACTGTAAAACGTTTTAATTTTTTTATTTTATTTATTTACCACTTATTCATTTACATGCATCGATTTCTAAAAATTTTGCTTTTGCCACCGCATCCTTCAGAAGTTCATGAAAATTTTGGTCTTCACTTAAGTCGCCAAAAAATGGTGGGCTCCTTGATTGACGACATGACGTGGTTCAACTGTAGTTTATGATGTATAAAAATCTTCATCGGTAATATCGAAAGTCAGACGAAATATTTATACTTGAAGGTTATATAAAGAAATAAATAAGAGTTAAATTTCATAAAAAAACAAAAAAGATTTTTTCTATATTTTTGTTTTTTTATTACTCCTTATTATTCACTTTATTTAATGCATTTCTTATTATACTTTTTATTCAAATCATCTCATTTACATAAATGAAAAGAGAAATACTATTATTTTGGTCAATTTATTATATTTTTTAGATAATTCTCTTAAAAAAATAAGAGCCTTCGCAATATATTGCTAGAAACTCAACAAACAAGGAATAAATTTAAACAATTATACGAATATTTAGTTCCTTGAAATCTTTTGGATTAAATGAAGAGAATAACGATAGTTATGTAAATATTGGAAAATTTGAGAAAGAGCCAAATTTAACAATTTAATGAAGTTCAGCAACCGCAATAAAATGCAAATTACTTGAGGTGAAAAAACTACCTAAGAAAGGAAATAACTTAATTTCACTATGTTTTTTATAACACATACTTTTTTTCGTCCCTCCCCCTAGTTTTCTTGATACTTGGTTCATTAAGTATCTTCAATGAAAATGACATGGCCGAGAATTCTCAAAAAACTGGTTTCAAAGTCGTTTAAAACTTAAACACTTCCTGTCCTTTGAAAGCCAATGACACACTAAATAGAATTTTCATCTCAACGAAATTTAAATTATAGTGAAAAATTATATAGTGCAAGTGAAATTTTTTTTTTTTTTTAGTATTGTTAGGCATTGTACTTAGGATTTGAACAAAATTTTATTTTGTCAATTCATTCTTTATCTCTTATCAGAAAGGTCCATAAAAAAAAAAAAAAAAAAAAAAAAAACTGCCTTTTCTAATTAGACTTTGCACAACCACTAACTATTGAACAATAAATACTATATTTTCGTCATTCCAACTTTTATTTCTCCGTTCATAATAAATCGAATAAACTAAAAACTTGAGGATGAAAGGAATGACAACTTGAGGATTAAAGGAATTAAACTGAGGATTAGAGAAATAAAATAAAACATTGGCTTAAAGTTTTATTGAAGAAAGGATTAATTTTCAAGGCATAAATTTTTGAACTTCGTAATAAAGAGGAAACATATTAATTGCATTTATAGATATTAAATTGGATTATACAGATTAATTTATTATTTGCATTTAATTTTAATATTTTTATTACTATTATTTATGCTGATAGATTCATGCAACAAAAATAAGTATAAATGAAAATCCTTTCACTGTTTATGCATACGTTATCGGCTAAATGACAGGCAGCTTTGTTCACAATAATAAAATGAGATAATGTTGTTTCACATTAAATTGAAGAACGTATAAAGTAGCATTGATTTTGAATTGTTTTATAGCGTCACGTCTTTCAAGTGGTTTCATCTAACTTTAAATCAATACATTCTATTTATATTTATAAAATTTATACGAACAAATTTCATATTTCTGTAAGAGTTGTAATTTTCAGTAATAAAAATCAAAATTATAATATATTTATCATAAAATATATTCCCCTTACTGGAAGAAAAGCGAAAACGGACACGGAAGACTTTAAAGCTAAATGCTTATATGTTAATTCTAATTTACATTCAATCTTAAACAGCACTCACTGTATAGGATTTGATTAAAAGTAATATTTTTAATATTTTTATTATTAATATTTTTTGTCCTCTGATTTCGATTATAAAATAAATAAAAGGAAAACATCTGTGAAGCTTAATATTGTAGACCCTTACTTAAAAATTTGCTAATTAAATAGTTAATTAATTTTTATTTAAAAAAAAGAGGAATGTAAGAGGAAAAAGATACTGTAATTAGCATGAATTCTGAAGCTGGGATAAACATATCATCAAAGTCGAATGAAAGCATGCCTCAGCATATATTCTATGATGCTAAACATGCATTTCCGTCATTCGTATATTTCCCATGCTTAACAGCATGCATTAAATAGATCTTTCATCAAGCAAATTCTCTTCCTTAATGAGAAATGCAAATAAGCGCATAATTTAATGAATTTGTGAGCCGTTTTCTGTTCACCTGCCATTAATCTTTCAGATAAATCTCTAATAATGCCAAGTCTATGTCCAGCATTTCTTCAAGTCCATCATGCCGCTAGACACCTTCCCAGAGCAACGGCAGTTAAATGCGTTAGCGCGTGCAACTATTAAATTTGCGGTTTAAACTGTAGTTGCTCGATTACACAGCTGAGTGCATTTTTTGTGAGGCGTCCGGTATGGAGTCACATTAGATGTTGAAGAAGTCAGCAGGGTGGTACACGAAACCAGTCAGGCCTCACGAGGTCTTTGCACCAAGCAGGGGAAAAGGAGGGGGAAAATTCCCCCAGGGGGCTTAACACCCTAATAAGAACAATTCACTCGAGCAAGGACCTCGGTCTCACTCCTCACAAAGTTTATCCGCAAAATACAGTCCAATTTCCACAGAAAAAAACCCAAAGAAAAAATCGCGAATTGTTATGAGATATGCATTAAATGTGAATCAAGTCCAGTCTCTGTCTTACCTCTGTTACCTTCACAAATGCTGAAACGAAATAATATGGGTTTATTACTTTTTTATTTTCTTTATTATTTCTTTTTTCAGCATGTTAAGCGGTAACAACAGGAAAAATCACTTTCTGTCTGAAGAGGGAGAAAGGGGGAAAAATGCGAACTGGTAGGTATGGGAAGTGACCTTGAAAATAGAAAGTGGCACCCGGAAAGAGCTATAAAACGGTCGAGCAGGAACTATGGTCCTTGTCAGTTTCATAATTTTTTTTCTTTTATTGCTGTTTTTTTTATTTTATTATTATTCTGTCGTCTTAAGTCTTTTGTTTTTTCTTTCGTCTCAAAATTCTGACAAAGAACCGAAAATACTCTTTTCGTATTCATATACGTATATCAGTCAGAGCTAATTTTGAGTTACTCATTGTTGTTATATCAGAGGCTGGAAATGATGGTGATTAAATACAAAGGACGTCATCACTAAATATAAGGCAATCACATAATCACAAAAATCATAGTGGCAGACTAACATTTAAATATGAGACCAACTGCAAATTGTTAGTTAATTTTATTTATTTATTATTATTATTTTTTGAGAATGGATAGCTGGTCTTAGACACAATTCACAATGGAAATGAATGACTTAATACATAAAGCTTCAGAAATGCTTTAAAAAATTAAAATGTCTTTACAGTTCAAAAACTGTATTGGGTCAAATTTTAAGAGATTTTTTTAAGACAAGGGGTTGAATTCATTTTAAAAGTTATCGAATTTAAAATGTAGCATTATGGCATTGGTAATGTATGATGCTTTAAAATTTCTAACCTTCTCAAAAGTATGGTCTAATATAGCTTTTTGTGAGCAATCATGAACCAAAAATTAATACCTCAAATGGTTTCTATAACAATTATAAAGTTGCAAAAATAATTTGTAATTACTCTTTAAAATATTAAACAAGTAGCTCAAATAAATTTTTCCCAAATAAATTTTCATCATGAAAAGAAATAGGTTTACGAAATTCTATCTTTAATATCTTTTTTGTGATACATTTCAGAAGGAAATTCAAAAGCAGGAATCAATTCTTCGCTAAATGTTCCCTTCCAGACAGCGGTTCAGAATGTTTTGAATCAATTTTCTGATGGGATTTTAACCACCCATTCCTTGCAAAGATTTTTATTGTATTTTGCCTTTCATAACTGAATTTCGAGTTCTTGAATAATTAACATCAATTATTTTCTACATGCATTTAAGAATTGACTACAACTTATAATTGAATTTGATAACTCTTTTGTCTTATTCAGTGCATATTTTTTTTACTTTAATTTAAATTGTTTTTGTCGTATTTTTATGTTTTAAGAAGTGGTGCCTAAAACACATAATTATTTTTTTGCTCTTCCCTGATCATATTAAATTCTAAAAAATAACATAATGCACATAATTTGTCTTAACAGAGCCTCTAAGATTGACTCCTGGATCATTTATTGCTCTATTATTCCTTGTTTAAACGCCACTGGCTTTAAGTTCCCTTCACCCACTTTAGCCTCTTTAGTAATTCATTTTAGTTTAGTTTAGTTATATTAACGTCCCGTTGTAAGGCAACACAAAGGCTATTTTGGGACGGACCTCGTAATTTTGAACCGCGGTCAGATGACGAGGACGACACCTGAGTTGGCCCCCCTCACCACGCCACACCAGAGGGAGGACGTTTGGCATGACGGATTTAACGTGGAACAGACCCCCTTACACGACGGTTCTTCGGCGGAATCGGGTCTCGAACCTGAAACCCTAAGGCTCATAAGCCGAGACCTTACCACCAGGCCACCGCGGTCCCGTAAAAGCATTGGCATTGCACCATCTTGAGAACCATTGCAAAAATGAATTTTTTTCACAAGTTTTAATCCAAAAATATTAACTCTTACATTCATGTTTTATAAACTATAAAAGATGCAAGAAAATTTCTACATTAGAACGTTTATTCATGACATAATTTTTCTATCATTTAATGCTTGATGTTATTTAGATGTTTTTAATTTGGTTTTTAGGCACACTCTGTAAAAAATTCTAATTAAAAATTAATTCCAAAAAATGATTAAAGGGAGAAGGAACTATATTTAATTTCAATTGTGACTGAAAAGTTCCCTCACAAAGCATGAAAGATCGTGATAAAAATAAGGTCCAGAGAGGATTAGCGAGCAACGCAAATATGTTCAGAACAAAAAGATTATAGTGAAAGAAGCATCAGGGCATCAGTTGTCATCGGAAACACGCAGAGGTCGAGTGTTCGATATGCAAATGAAAAGAAAATGATTCGCCGCTTCAATTTTTAGCGGAAAATCAAGTTCAGCAATAACAAAAGAGTGGCTGGGTTAGATTGAGTAAAATAGTTTCGCTCCACTATTCACCTTGAAGGTGGACGAGACGCTCACTCTTGGTCTAGCGGGTATGCCACTTCCAAAGGTCAAGTTCGCGGCTTGAATAGGAAAGCATTTGATTTTACTAACAAGTTCTGTAGTTGGTTCTTTTCTAAAAGATATGTTATATAATATAAACTTCTTTTTTTTTTTGAGTTTTACCAATTAAAAATTTGAATCTTAAAACTGTTTAAGATCTTCAATCATAGTATTATGTTTTTAAAAATAGTTAAGCTTACTTAAACTATTTTACGAACACTTCTTCTCATCAATTATTTCATTGTTCTTGAAGTTTATCTTGAAAAAAACTGCTTTTATTTCTAACTGTGTCGATAACTTTCGTTTTGAAAGATAATGCAAACAAATTTATTTATTTTTAAAAATTCAGAAAAAAGAATTAATCTGATTTGTACAATTGTATATTAAAATAATAATTAAGTAATATTCAGTTTTTATTGAATTATAAAGATACTTATTATTTAATTCTATGATTTCTTCTCCATTTACAGCATTTTTTTAAAATTTTCAATATTATATATGTAAAAAAACGAAAGGCTTTTTTTTTAACTTCGAGACGGAGATTTTCATTTATAACATTGTTATTATGTTATAACATTCCAGAACCTTCAGATAAATTAATGTGTTCAGAATCTAATTGCATACAAAATCAATTCACCGAACTATTTTATTTAGCTTTGTGGTCCAATTTGTGATCAATGCAATGAATTGAATTCACCGTATTATTTTATTTATGCTTAGTGTTCCAATCAGTGATCAATGCTAACCAGTTTATCAGTTTTTGTCAAAATTAAGATAGTGTTTGAAAGAATATCGAAATTCATATTGAATAAATAATCTATTTCTTTTTAGATCACCATCTTCAATGGGTAGATAAATTGGCATAAACACATTATCTCTTAGAAATAAGTGGAATAAATCTCATGACTTCGAATTATCAGAATCAGAAAGAAATCGAAATAAGAAAAAAACTTGCCTTGAATTTTACGAATGTCTGAAATTATAAACTTTTTCAGCGAAACTAACTTTCCTTTATTCTTCTTTCTTCCTCCAGAAACTTTATTTTAAATTCCTTCTAAAAAGCATATTCGTAGAATTCCAATATCACTAAAGTTAATTCATCAAAACATGATGCGTAAACAATTTCAGTTCATCAAATATAAGTCATTTTTTTATAGATAGGTTTGCGACCTTGAAATGAGGCTTTTTTAGGCTCACAAGTTGGTTGGTTATAATCGTTTACTTAATTTGATCTTGCTTGATCTTTATTATCTCGACGTTATTACCTTAAATGACCCTTTGTCCTTCACTTTCTAAAAGTATTTTCTATATCTTAGCAGACAGACATCAGTCTGTCTTTGCGATTCCAAATGAATACTAAAGTCAGAGAAATTTCGAAAGTGCAGCAGTAACATAGGATGAAATGATGGGTCAGTAAAAATATAACCTAGAATGAAGAATTTATCCTAATGGTCGAAAATAAATCCTTCTTTCATAAAAAATTTAAATATTCAGATGCGATCACAATACCGGAAGCATATAAATATTCATATTAACAAAATATGAAATAAAAAAAGTGAGATATGCCTCCAAATTTAACAATCTTTTATCTACGACAAAAGCAGAAATATCCATACAAATAGACAATCTGAAAACAACAAGGGGGATAAGTTGCATCTTAAAGTTTCACAGTTCTTAAATTCATTTGCAAAATTTAAGTGAAAAAACTATAGTTTTAGTTTAATGTTAAAATCGTATATTTTTTAAAAATCGATTCCTAATTTTCCTATATCTACTTTAAAACTTTTTTTATTTGGATCTTTTTACGCATGTTGGTAAATTATAACTAAACTAATTATTTATATTTCCATAATGAACTGAAAGACGCTTTAAGAATTTCTGTTTCACTGAACTTTGATAATAGGGAATCACTTACAATGAATAGTTCCGAGGAGAGTAAAAGTTCTTGGTGATAGGCGGTTACACACATCGTTTAATCTAACGGAAAACATAGTTCAAAGGATTTCGAATATATACATAACCGCATGATATCCGGTAGTTAAGCGAAAGACTACACGCGAAGAGATCTCATTAGCATCATTTGATGATAAGGCATTTATGTGGTCGATACTCACGCATTTATTCAATGAGGGCTTTTTTCAATCTCGAACTGAGCCTTTAATCAGGATTTTTCTTTTGTGAATATATTTTTTTTTCTTCTGTCAGTTTGAGAATAAATTAGTAATTATTTGTGAAATATTTGAAAATTGGAATAGATTAGTTATGCATTAGACAGTCATTTAGTCAAGAATCAAATGGAAACCATCTTGATTACACGAAAACACATCTTCATTTCATGTTTTTTCTTTCTTCAAAAAGCCAACAAAAGCGGTTAGACTAATTTTCATATGAAATTATTGGTGTTTTGTTTGGATTTTTTAAATTTTAATCTTAACGTTCCGATTAGAATTCTTATAACAAGCCTGCATTCATATTTATGCCAGACACGTCAAATGAGTACCATAAATTATATTTTGAATTCCATCAAGCTCTTTTCAGAAAGAAAAGCCAAAGATTTTACTGTTAGTTATTAGATGATAGATGAAAACACTTTTGTTATGTGACTGTGACATCAAGTAAATCGATTTCATTGGCCCCACTGCAAATACGAATATGTTTCACCTTTAGTAGATTAATATGTTCAATTCATGATATATATTAGTTTTAAACTGGAAAATTAAAATTAGTTTAATTATGTACAGACAAATATTGAGCACATTAATTGCAGCTATGTCGCATCATTTGGCTGTCCGTTGTTTAATTATATGCACTTAGCATATTATTATTTATGCGCTGCATAATATACAAAGTTATAATGAGAAGATTATGAATATAAATTTAAATAATGATGCAATAACAAAGAAAAAAACATAATTCTTTCCGAGCTCCTAATGAATATTCCTAATAGACGAGATACCCCATCTGCAGCGATGGATGTGTTAAAAGGAAAACTACTGTAAGTAAATTTTATATTTGTACATATGCAATAGTATAATAACTCCGCTATTAACCCAAGAACTTATGATTATGTTAAAAAATGTGAGAAATGGAAGGTCATGCATGAAATGAAGTTATTAGTTAATACAGATTATTTGCTCTGGTTCTTTTTTTACGTATCATCAGACATAAGGTCACAAGAAACGACAGTTTTATTTTTGTGCGGCATCTTGCACTTGAAAAAATCGCGACAATTATGATGGCTTTGACAGACTTACTATTTGAGTTACTTTGCATACTATTACACATTAATGACTTTTAGATGAATAGGTTATCAAGTAACAGAACGCCGAATTTATTCATGCGTTCAGTTGGAAGCTGCATATTTGTCATTACATTTAAAACAAACAAACAAACAAAAAAATTCAAAAGTCTGCAGAAGAAAATAACCTTCCTTCGTATTTCCTGAGTTTTCAGTAGCATTTTTTGTTGTTGAAATTTTTAAATTAAAAGATATTATTTGAGCCAGAAGTCGCATTCTATGAGTTTGGTTCAAGAAGAAGAATTGACCGTATGTACATTAGAATGTGGTAAACATCATTTCTTAAAATTACTCGAAAAATTTCCTGCTCAAGTTCTACAAAAATTAAAACGGCAAGAGTACATTTTCATTGAGCAAAATATTTCGTATTGTGGTCTAGATTACGAAATGTATCAAATTAAATATTTTATTTGTCATTTTATAGTTTTAGATTTAATGTGCTTGTCTCTGAAATGGAAAATATCTTCCAGCGATTTTTCCAGGATTATTGCGCTTAACATTTGAAGTAAAAAAAAAAAAACCTTGTTTACGGAATCTGCATATTTAAAGAAAAATCAGTCACAACTAAAACAAAATTCTGTATCAATCTGCATAGTTCTTTCAAAATGAGAGGAATCAATAATGGTAATACATTACTGAATTAGTCAATGTGACCAAGTTAATGTCTGTCAATTTTTCACTCATTTTCTCCTTTAAAGTATTCTTTTAAATAAAATTTTAGCTAGAACTTTTTAGAGAGTGTGCCAAAAAACAAATTAAGAGCATCTAGTATGTAACCTCAAGCATTAAATGAGGGAAAAATTATGAATAAACGTTCTAATTGTTTTATAAATACTTTGTAATCCTTTATCAATGCTAACATAGATTCAATAGGAGTATAATTTAAAAGAAAGTTTTAGAAGTATTTAAATACGAAATTCCGTCTCTGCATTTCATAGAAAATAGGATAAACAGTGCACCTGTATAATTATTTTTGAATGTTAATAAGCATTAGTTACAAAGAACAATAATGTTCTACTTTTATAGTAAACAAGAATAAAGCATTGCAATATTCCTAGAAAAAGTGAAGTTGATAATACATAGAATTATTTTTAAATACCAAGAAATTGCTGAATTTTAATTTTTAGCTATACTTATAGACGACGTACAGCTATCTGCATTAACGAGTTTCTTTTTCCTTAAGGAAAAAAATATCTTTAAGCTTTCTGTGATGCTGTAGCAGATATTCGTTATAAAATTTTAAGTATTCATAGAGTATTCTTATCACAATGAAAAGTTTTGTTTTTTATTTACCTATGTAAATATCAATTTTTCCTGCAATGTTTACAGAAAGCCATATCATGATAAAAACTTTTAAAATTAAGATTTAATCCAGTTAAAAACAAAATTTTTTTATCGCGATCTTTTCCGATAAACAAAATTTCTTTGAAATCAGTTTCAAAAACTATAAACCTTGAAATTTGAATAAGAAAATGCTGTTCTGTAGGTTTACCGAACAAACTTAATATATTGTTCCCAGCCAGATCTCCGAATAAACGGCTCATTTTTCGCTAAATAAAGGGTGTGATTTTCTGTACTCCACAATTTAAACTATATTGATAATGCCTTGTTCTATTACAACACTACAATTATTTTTCTATTGAAAAAAGAGAAAAATATTAAGAAATAAATTTGAAGAATTGGTTTAGTGGGATTCATGTTGATGATTGATTGAAATATTTAAGGCATCAGTCTACATATTTGAATCCTGGCATAGCCGGCTCTTGACCTAAAAGTCTAATATGTTATAAATTGGTGGTTTGGTTTTTTATGGTGCAAAAGTTAAAATGTTGACTTCGCTGCGCCAAACAGAGAGATAAAATATTAGCAAAAAGGAAAAAAAATCAAACAAATAAATTCGAGTAAAAAAAAAAAAAAAGAAAAGACATTTAAATATTGCTCATGTTTAAAACAATTTTTTCTTCTTTCATTATTTCTCCCTCTCCCCATTGTTTTACAATTTGACAATACTGTTGTTTTAAAATTAACTGCATGGTTTATTTCTTAATAATTCGTCAATAATAATGAAAAAAATCTTCTGCAAATCACATTAACTTAAATGCAAATAATAAGAAATCAATAAACAAGGTCGGAATTATCGAGGCTCATTGGAATTAAAACAGAGTGCCAAAACTGAATATAAAAAGATTATAGTTTGCTGTGGATTTTTTTCTGCATTTCCTTATCACATTTACAGCTAAATATTTTTAATGAAGTAATAAGCATTATTAATATTTTATTAATAGTTAGATTGATTATTAGCATTATTATTAGTTTTATTAAGTGTCTATATGGATTGGATAACCAAACAAATTAATCATTTTCCATTTAGGGTTGAAAAGGTATAAAACTATGAAGATGGTAACCTGCGTGTTTTTCAGTGGTTTCAGTATCAGAATATAGTCAAAACTTTTCAGTGATAATAGATGGAGAATACGAGAAGAACTTTGGTCTACAGCAGCTTTGGAGCAGCTGTGACGAGTAGAGCAGAGGTTTTTCGCCCATTATATTTGTCTCAAATGTTGTTTTCGATTCAATTTCTAATAATTAGCGCAGATGAATTCGGAAACTCTATAGAATTCCCTTTTTCAGTGCCCTTTCCTTTTTCACAAATTATAAAATGTGTTTCAAAACAGAAATAGTCTAGCTATTAAATACAGGATAACTGGTATTCTTCGGTTCTAATGTAGGTATTCAAATACTAAACGTTAGTTACAGTGACACCATAAAATTGCATGATTTGTTTGTAGAAATTATATTACTTGCTGTTTTGCCATATTAATGAACCATGATATTCTTTTGAAAATAATAGTTCAATTTCATATTGAATAGTTACTAATTGATTTCTTTTGCGCCTATAACACTTGTGCAAGACTGAGCAAATTGCCTATCTTCTGAAATTTCTGTTAATAATTACAATGTATATCTTGTTTATTTTGTTTTATTTCCAACAACTAACCACGAATTCGAATAGTTAGTAAACAATTTGCAACATTACTCTATGCCTTTCGTATGCTACTTAATTCAAGCATTCCAGCAATCTTTCTCGCCTATTCAATGAGAAGGATGCCTAAAGTATTGTGATCTTTTTTTTTTTTTTTTCCTTTTTGAGCTACTCGGAATTTTTAAAATCTTCTATATTACTCCCATGGTAATTTAAAATATAAACTGGAAATTAAAATATATATATATATTCATCTCAAGATGAATTTCAGTTCTACTGTATAAATTAACTTCAGTTTAAATTTTCCCATCGTAACTGTAATACCCCAATATTAATAATCAATTCTGACCTTTTTTCAGTTTTTTCGTCTTCTTTTTCTTCCATCTCGTGCTCATCTAATTGTTTAGATAACTCAATGTTATAGGCATAAGCATCCAATTGTTTAGATAACTCAGTGTTATAGGCACAGGTTGTCGTTAAGTTTTGTGTATTTTAATTACGGCAAAGAGAAAAAAAAATCACACAATAGTTATCCTTGACAGCTGCTTTATATATCTGTAAGAATGCAGAGCAAAAACTGCCATGGTCACATGTGGTATGGAGTTTGGCTGCGCATAGACTATATACTTTTATTCCAATATCACAAATGGTTTTTTTAAAATATACTCATTGAAGATCTAGAAAGCGATGCTAGTGCTTTACGAAATTTGAAATTAAGATTATTATTGAAGAATGTTTGGCCTTTAAAAGACTTCGCAAGATTTTTTAATTTTTCTTCTTTGAAAATGTATCGAGTAAATCTTTTACAAAAAGTAAATTGAAACTGTACATTCACTCTTCCGTTAAAACACTTCTTCCTTTAATACGATTGAAAAGAATAGCATAAATAGATTTGTATTCACATACCAAATAAAAAAAAATCGACTTTCCGGTTTTGACTTCACCCGTTACAACAACAAGATAAATTTATTGTATTCATAAAACACATTGTATTCATCCGAACATAGGGGCAGTCAAATTATTAAAATGCTCTATGATGCATTACAAACCAACTGTGTACGTTTCTTTAACGGAAAAGTTTTGCTGCTCATACAGCCATTGATAAAATAAACGTAATATTGAAAAGACAAAAAATACACGTGCTCGTTCGTTCAAGAGGAAAAACTTCGAATGCTCATAATTGACTTGTGTTACAGCTTTGTCTAGACTGGTTGATCAATAGATGTGCTTGCTTCGCATGCATTCGACCAACATCACTATGCTATGCAATCAAAAATCGATAAAGGAGATGAAAATATATCGGAACATTTTTCGTTTTGCTGGCTGAGTGCTTATTGAAACGTGACAAATTTGATAATGAAGAATCGGAGTTTGATGCAGTAATGGCATAAATGTGTAGATAAAGAATAGTTCTGCTTTTTTTTTTTTTTCTGCAGATTTGTAGATCACGAGTTAACATCAAACAAATTTAACTAGAAAACTCGGTTATAAACAAACTAAGACTTCAAAAAAAATTTATATTTATTTCTAAAAAATAGAAAAGAAACATGAATTTAATAAATGATTACAATTAGAGAAAAGAAAAAGCAGCATTGTTCTGAAAAGTTGAAAGATATGGAAAAGAAAATATGTTACAAGGCTACATTAATTATTTTTTTGTTGAATAGAGGGTTATAAATAATGTACTCTGTTGTAATGAATTATTGTCCTAATGAAGTGGTGCAAATAAAAATTCTAGAATGCAAAAATCAATGCCTTGTTTTAAAAAAACAATCTCTTTCGAAACACACACACACACACACACACTCAAAATGAAGATCTCTACTCAAAAAATCTGTTTACGCACTGATATTCTGAAAAAAGTTTAAAGATGTGCATCAAAAAGTTTAAAAGAGAATTCAGATTATTATATTTGGGTTAAAGTTGTCAAGTTCTGAAAGGCTTTGAAAGAGTTATAAAAAAAATCAAGAGACAAAAAGACAAAGAAAAATTTCCAATGCTAACCATACTTTTGCAACTTCTTACGTTGAAATGTTTTATATTTATAAAAAAATACCAGTTGTTATAAAAATATTTGTATTCTTATGAGAGAATTAGATCTGAGACCTTTTAAATTGCAACTGTAAACTAAAATATGTTATGACACTGTTATGTCACATGTCTTTTTAGAGAAGAATTGTATTGTAAAAATTTGGCAGTTGTAATAAAAATGTAACAAAGTTTTAAATAAAATCAATTTTCGAGAGGAATTTTATAAAAAAAAATCATCGATTTCTTTGAGAAACTTATAGCATTAAATAAAAAAGTATCCGTCGAAAAAAAAAATATTGAAAAAGAATTATGCAACTTAAATAATATATTTTATATTATTAGAAAAGTAGAGATAGACAATTTATCTATGAAATTCTTCATCCTAATGAAAGAAGAATCATGATGAGGGGAGAAATGAAATGGAAGATGATGAAGACTTACCGGCATATATTGTAGGTAGGAATCCCAAGATGAGGAAGAGCAACGTGAGTCGATGCATGCTTGGTGGCAATCTTCTGCCGAAATGAAGAGTCACCGGATAAGTGTGGTCCAGAGGGCGCTTCGATTGCGTCCCAGGTAAACCTTTTGCCAAAGTTTTGGGAAAAGTTTTTCTTCCACTTTCTAACCGCGAGGTCATATTTCTTTGGAGGGCAGCACTCTGCTTCCTGTCAATAAACAATGATTTTACGAAAAAGAATGAGAGAATTCTATCACTTGTCGATCGAGGTGATAGTCCTCTTTCAAAGGTGAAGAAACAAGAGGGGACTCAAATGTCTCTCCTCCATTTTTTTTTTCTCTCGAGGACTATTATTATTTCTGGTGTGAATGTAACATTGAGGGTTCATGATGGAATTTGTCAATTACGTAACCGAATGATTCTTTCACTGTCTGAATAATTCGTTCGCTATCTGAATGCATTCTAAAATATGCAATAAGAAATTTTTGGGAAATTGCAAGAGCTATTTTTCCTGCAGTTCTTCCTGTTAAGTTTACTGTTGAATAAATGCGTAATTGCTGTAAATTTTCCTTCACTTTTTTCTAGATAATAAAAGAAATACCGATAAGATGAAAACATGAAAAAAAAAAAAAAACGTTTTGATGAATGAACCTTAAAGAATACTTTTTGATAAAATTTTAAAACTTAGAAAAAGGAAAAACATAATATTAATTTCTATTTAGTAATAAGAAATAGTGTATTAGAAAAATATTTTATTTTTTATACTGTTGAATTGCACATTAATTACTATACATTTCAATATAGAAATTATAGTATACATGGAAGAATTATGTAAGTGATAAATATTTTGGGCAGTCTAAATCGTGGTAATAGAGTACTTTCAAAAGCGAAGTAAAAATTCAATTTCTTTTTCTTTTATTAATATTTTTTTATTCGAAAAGTATCATTTATTCTGATGTGAATGTAGCTATGAGGGCTCAGGATAGAATTTACCAATTATTAATACTTAAATATATTTATATATATAACTCTTTTGAAATTCGAAAACAGTATTTCACTATCAGCTCTGCTTTTGAAGATCTAGCGCAGCTAAATTAGGGAATATTTATTGCTTTAAAGAACAAATATTTCTTCGAGCAGATGAATCACATGGAAAGAAGAAAATGAATGAAAGAAAGAATATTAGCACCTATTCTTATGCAAGTAATCGTATAATGAACAAAATAAGAACATGATTTTACAGCTATGGTCATGAAGAAAATTCAGTTTTGCGAATATCAATGAGTAATTTATGTGAGCATAAAATGGTCGACTTTCTTGGTCAAAATGGTCAAACAAAATGTACTTGGTTCTTTTATATATGGGATAAGATAACCAAACAATGAAATGGAAAAAAAAACACCACTGATTTAAGGGAAGAGACATGATTGCTAGAGTCAGAAATATCTTTCGAGGACCCTTAGATGAACGAGAATTATAATCTTTCTTCTGTTGCATACATGTCTGAGGTTAATGGAACATTCCATGAAAGCTAATTCATCAAGATAACTCTCGCTTTTCATCTATAGGACCAAAAATATTTTGAATAAGTAAAGAAAAACTAGAAGCTGTAATTATTGATGGTCCTTAAATGAGACAGCTAGCTCATAAGCGATTATCATTTAGTGGATTCCAGGAAAGAGACAAAGCGAAAAATGTGTATATCATTTATCTTGTCAAAAAAAGTTTGGGGAATCTACAAAAATGAAAATTATATTGATTGAATTAATAATGCGTTTAATAGTTTCAGAGATCTTTGTTGCAATTTAAACATTAAAGTTCATTACTTGCAGAGCCATTTATACAATTTTCCTGAATTTCTTGCTGTTACTAAGTAAAAATAAGGTAAATGATTTCACTAAAACATAAAGACAATGCAGAACTGATGCTAAGGAGATGAGATACTCATATGACGGCAGATTACTTTCTTCATTCTGTAAAGATATCGTGTAAAAAAAAGCTCACTCGAAGATGCTAAAAATAATTAATAAAAAGATTTCCGAGTTTAATATCTTCCTTTTGTTTTCATCAAATTTTTCACTTTCTAATTTTTAATTAAGTTATTGCAAATTTGTATTAGGGGTGTTGTGTTGACTTTAATTAATCAAAATGTTTTATAATTCTTTTTTTAACAAGGAAAAGTTTTTGATTTAACGCCTGTATCCTAAACATAAAAAAAAAATGAAGTAAATAATACTATTCTCACATCTTACAAATGAAAGAACAGGGTCCAAAACCTGCACTCTATTCATAATATCAGTTAAATATCCCAGATATCAAAATGTATCTTCGTCTGTGTTATAAGATTGCTTTTTGTACAGTTCGATCACTTCGGGGGGGGGGGGATAAGTCACTGGACAAGCAATCAAGATCTTGTTTTCTTGCAGGTATAACAAAAGAAGGGTAATTGTGCTTGTTGTGTCTCCTATGAGATTTATCTTATACAGAAGATGTTAGTTCATTAATCGTTGATGGTCATTTTGTGACTGACTACAGGACCCGTATTACGATTATCGGCGAACAAATCATTCATCAATCGCTAAGGTAGGAAGAGGATTTCATCATCATCGTTCTTCCTATAATATTGACATTTGAATAAATCAATAATTGCCGCAACTTTTCTTTTAAAGTTTTTTATAGATATAATAAAGATGCTTATAAGATAAAAATGCTTTTACTATTATTTAGATAATTTGCCTTAAAAATACTTTATCATAATATTTTAAAACATTACTGAAAAAAAAAATACATCCTACAGAATTTCATTCAGCAATGAGATGCTATGTATAAACATAATATTTTGTTTTTTATATTGTGAAATTACATCTAAAGTATTAAAGTATTGAATGTAGTATACTTTCAGTATAAAAAATAATAGCACAAAAATACTATAAGTCATATTTATAAATGTTTTGGATGGTTTAAATAAAAATTATCTGCTTCTGGGTGAAGTTGATTGAAGGATGTTTATATTCCTGAACAAAAGGGGATTTTATGTCATCAGAATTATGCATAAATGTTTGCTTACAGATAAGATATAGCATATAAAAATAGATATTGAATGTTGTGCTTTTTATTTATAAGCATATCTTTTAATAATATTAATTTAAATATTTTGTTTGAAAAATATCAATATTGTTTTTCTACAGACAATGTTAAAAGTAAATCATATCACTGACTCTCCGATCCTCTTCGAAAACACACAGATAAAAAAAAAAACGAATGATAGAATTGCCGCTACAGACACTGGTGGGAACTGTGGTTGAATCCTAAAGATCATCACCGGCCTCGGTACAACCCTTCCTTTAGGAAGTGCGTCCCATCGTCGATGGGAGAAGCCAGACCCCCACGTTTTCGTATACCCTTCAGGGTGGCGAGAACCAACCACCATGCCGGAAGCTTCCCATTCTCATTTCGAGGTGCCCTCCCCTCGGGGAAATGTTAAAAGTAAGTCATACTTCTTACTCTCCGACCCGTCACGAAGGCACACGGATTTAAACCATAAAACTGAATGACCGGACCGCCGCAACAGCGACACTGGCGGGAACTGTGGCCGAGTCCTAAGGGCCATCACCCACCACAGTACAACCCACCCCGAAGGAAGTACGTCCCGTCATCGATGGCAGAAGTCAGATTCCTCCTATTTCTGTACCCTCCAGGGTGGTGAGATCCAACCACCATGCCGGAAGCATCTCATCCTCATTTCGAGGTGTCACCCCCGGGGGTTAATGTTAAAAGTAAGAAAGACTTTTTGGTATGATATAATATGATTTTTATATTTTGATACGATTTTTTTTTCACAAAATAAAAGAAAAGTACTTAAAGATTATATTAATTTTAACTGAAATGACAATAATAATTTCTTTCATTAACATCATGAGCAGGTGACACGCACACGTGCGAGTATATATATTGGTATAATTTCGATCTGAGGTTTGTGCTCTTTTAAAAGAAAATTTTGAATACTTAAAAGTACCAATCATTGCAATGGGAATTACATTGCATTAGTTTAAAGCTTAAAAATTGATATTTTAAAAGTCAGAAGATCTTAGCATCTTTCTTCAAATAAAAGAATTAACATTACTGCTTAACATTCAGTCAGTTTCTGTCACGAAATTTCGTTATGAATGCAAATGTCATAAAAGAGATTGACTGCTGAAAGAGTAAAAGCTTTAATTTTCTAGAAACTCTATATTTCATATTTAATTATTTAAAAGCTTTTTTTGAATCTTTGTACAAAAATAATACCTAAAATGAATATTTTGACAAATTCTATTTGAAGAATCTATCTACACGACTAAGAAAAATCAACAAAGTGAACTTCGATTAGTTAATCAACAATTCGGTTATCTATCTCAGATGGAATTTAAAAACGAGATTCGGTTTGTAATTAAAACCTTATCAAACAATGTACAATTAGGATATTTTGTTGTGCAGTTTTTGATTTACAGAAGTCACAAACATCGTTTTTTCCCCCTAGAGTTTATTGTTTAAAGGAATTCTAAAAACAAACAGACAGGCATACTTAGGCAAAAAAAAAAAAAAAAAGCCATGTTTTCTTCCTATCTTTTATTCTTTTAAAAACAAAACAGAGATAAAGGAACTATCTTTGTTACTTTGCTCTTAAATCCTACAACATGCCTCCATTGAGATTGAAACCTTTTTATTTATGCATGATTAGTTCGGGAGTAATTCAATAACGGTTGACAAATAAATGGTCGAAGGTAAGTCGCATACGAAAACAAGAGGATTGTTTATCTTAAATCGTTTTATTCGTGAACCTATCAGCATTATTATACTTTTGTACAAAATCTTTAAATTCGATAATGGTTGATTATTAAGATACATTTAAAATCATAGCTGTAGATCAGTTTTATAAATAAAAATAACAATGTGGACGTCAAAATTTTGTAGAGAATAATAGTAATATTAAAAAGCATTAAATGTATTTTATTGTAGCAGTTATATTTTACGATGAAAGACATAAATAATAATTTTGAAAATTCGATTAATTTTTTAGATAAAATTCAGATTAGTACAATACATGGGTATTTTAGAATAATGAGAACTAAATTATTACAGATAAACTATAAATTGTGAAAACAAGATCTAAT
Source organism: Argiope aurantia (assembly GCA_026543865.1). Classification (NCBI taxonomy): domain Eukaryota; kingdom Metazoa; phylum Arthropoda; class Arachnida; order Araneae; family Araneidae; genus Argiope; species Argiope aurantia. The sequence continues at coordinate 1,564,027 of JAPMOR010016510.1, read as the reverse complement.
TACAAATTGGACTATTACTTCGGAACACGGGATACCCGTTTTATGGGATGCAGTGAATACAAAATTACTGATTCGGAGTTTTGAAGAGATTCGAGAAACTGTTTCACGTTGCAATTCACTAATTATTCAAAAAGATCGATTATTATAAGTTTTTTTGCCATCACACTGGTTTAGCCCTTGTCTAATATTTCCTGTAACAAAACATTTTATTCAACAACGGATATTAGAAAAGGGAGGCAATTCTAATAGAATAAGTTATACAAAAAAGAATGATTTATGAATAAAGCAGGATGCCCAGGCAAGGATATTTAGTATATAAAATAATAATGTAAGCCTTTTGAAATTAGTGTATTTATTAGAAGTCGCTGAAAAATTGTGAGTCTCAAAATGCAAAACATTTGCTCAGAATTTTCTGTAGTTTTGAAAGTAAATTCATTTTTTTGGTAAATAGTGTTGGCGTTATAAACCTAGCAAATTGAACTAATTTAGCCTGATATCGAAATGAAACATTTGTATTTGCTAAAACTTTTGTAAAACGTTATATAATTCAATGAATATTATACAAGGTATTGTTACACTGCGCTTATTTTATGCGGTCTAAAAGAAACAAAATTGAATCGAGGTGAATGTTTATAAAAATGATGGCTAAAACAGTCGAAACGATCGTATTTTGAGAGTACAAATGAATAGAAAACAGTAGAGGAAATATATAAATTGAAAGTTATTTGGTTTAAATTTAATGACAGATTTTTGCAATTTAACGTGTTCTAACGAGTTACTCTTTTCCAATTTCAAAATAAATAATGTGATGATTCCCAGAAAAAATAAAAGTTTAAATAAATATTTTTATGATTGCTTATATAACTAAAATGTTTACAATATGAATTTCTTTAAAAAATATTTCCCTACCGATAATAAATAAAAATGGGAAAATTAATTTTCCTTAGAAAAAACAGATAAACGAATTTGAACTTTAAATCCTCTTCACTCATATTTGCAGTGAAGTTTTCTATTGAAATTGAGAGTTTTTAATTTGTTTTGTAGTTTTGTTTTCTTTACGACTAATGATTAAGGGGTGGCATCAATAAGTTGTTGAAAATGAATGACGATTTTTATGAGGACTAACAATTGTTTTATTCTTTTGGTGTCCATTCCCACCTTCTATTGAATTCGAATTAGATTTAGGTGCAAACAAATATATCAGAATTTCAAGAAATATCACTAGTTTAAATCAGAAATGAGTCTTAAGTTTTTAAAGAAATAAATTAAGATTATTAGTTGAAACAAATATAAATCTCTTATTAAACTTTCCACGCTGAATCTTATAAATACATGAGAAGCCAAAAAGAAATGATAAGCTATAAGAAAATTGATAAATTAAAATGAATTTCACATTCAGTCAAAATTCAGAAGAACAGGTGATATTTATCTGACAGGCATTCTAATAAAGAATGTATTTTAAGTCATAATTTTAATTGTTATTTAGTGTTGTAACATTATGGTATCACAGAAGAAAATAAGTTGATTTGATCAATGTCTTGTTTTAAGTTACACGAACGATAACAACTGACAGTTTCTAGTTAAGTGGAAGGGTCGATCCTTCTAATCGAATGTTTTGAATACAAATGCTTTAATAAAGGCTGTTTTATAAAAACGTTTCTCTCTTCTTCACACAATAAATTTTCAGGCTTTTACTTCTTAAAAAATATATTCGAATTTTTTATATATAGGAATTATCTCGTGTATTATTTGGTCTCCTTTTAAATTTACTTACTTTTTCCAATTTAACAAAATTATCGACAGACTTTACTTTTGCTGTGGTGTTTATTATTTATTATTCTATAATTCACAAGATAGGAAAGACTGTGATAAGATGACGATGTTGACAGATGATAATTTTTAATAATTTCAGGCCAATTGTATTTCTTTATATTTATTGTCAGAATGACCTTTCCTTCTATTGTACTTAGTTGGGTACATTTTTATTTTATTGTAATTAATATTATTTTGCTATTTTAAAAAGATAATGCAAAAATATCAACTTGCACCGGTATTGGGGCAAGATGAAAGTCCCGATAAGAATGGAATATATTTTTATTCTTAAAAATTATAAGTCAATAGACTAATTAATTAAACATTCTGAAGAATGCTTTCTGGAATAATACATAAATGAAAAGGTCATTAACCTGAAAATTGTAGTTCATAGCAAATTAATATAATTATTAACAAAAATTGTGCTCAAATTTCCTTCATAAATTTGAGTATTCCTTGATTCACCACGTGTTGCTTTTGCAACATCCTATTCTAGTTTTCCTGATGGAGAGTCAAAATAGATGGCACAACTTGCAGGAACTGAACTTCAACTCATGCCATTAGTGTTAGGAAATAAAGTTCAGCTTCTTTGTAACAATTCCATTTTTGCATCGAGAGGCTCTTACTTCTGTTGCTTTAAATACTCTTGTTTTGCCCTAAGTCTTTCCTTTGGAACTAGCGTATCTTCAAAAGGTGAGATGGTTAAAATATTGTTTGTGAGTCTATGCGACTCACAGTGTGACTTGAAGCATTATGTAGATCATGTCGATAAAAAAAAGTGCGCAAAATAATTAATAAATGCTTATAAACGCCAAATAGAAAACAATAAGAACATAAGGCAGGATGACGAGGCTGTCAACTTACCCCAACTGGAAATGTCAAAACTTTGATCTCTTTCAGCAGGGTTAACAAAAAAATGGTATAAATAAACAATGATTATATAAAATGTATTGTCTAAGGGAGTCGTGTGACAAAAAATAACCAAATATATTTCTTGCTAGTCAGCGAGATCTTACGTTGTAGACCTTGAAAGTTACAATACTTCAGTCAGAAAATATGAACATCACCTAACAAACAACGAAATAGCGGCAGTAGCTTTACTATTCGAATTTTTTTGTGTCTGGCAATGTGAAGTGCTAGCAATATCTGTACAGTAGTGAAATTTACAGGATGATCATAAACTAAGACATTCGTTATCTTGACCCGATCTTCTTAATATAAATATATAGAAAGTATTTTCTTTCCTCATTATTATATTTAAGTATCTGTCATAACTAATACTCAAATTCCCCTTTTTAGTTTTATTTTATTTTCTTGAGTTACGTCTTATTTCAGTAACGCTGAATTCAAAATTTATACATACGAGAAATTTTTTATTCTCGTATAGAAGTATATTTATATATACTTCTATACGAGAAAGTAAACCAGAGGAAGTAATATCTCCGAAGCTATTTTGTATACTTTCTAATAAATGTATTTGTACATTATTAATCACATGCTATTCTAGAGCAATAATTTCGAAAGAGTCTAATAGAGTGTTATTTTTTGTCAGTTAATCTTTGGGATGCGGTTAATACTCAAGCACCAAACGTGCATTTTGGTAGCCTTTTTTTAAGACCGACTGAAGTCAAAATTTGACGCAACACTACAATCGTAAGCATAAAATCACATACCAAATTTCATATATGTAAGTCATTGCGTTATTGAGTTACTGCGTTTAGATGCTTGCGAAAGTACATATCGACATATACGAATCGAAATACAAATCGTACATATCGAAAGTACATATGGTAAATTCTTAGATATTGTTCAAAATTTTTAAAAAATCTGCAATTTAGATGCTAAAACCGTGAACCAAATTTCTTATATCCAAGTTGTTTCGAATTATTGTATTTATATGCACGCAAAAGTACTCAACAACAAACAGTAAACAACTTAATGAATTAGCTTCAAATTTGATAGACATCTACATTTTAGATGTTAAATCATCGTACTAATAGGCATCTACATTTTAGATGTTAAATCTTCGTACTTCGTAAATTTTATCGATCTTGTTTTCTTAATTTTGTAGTTATCGTGTCAACTTATATTCGGGCAGCTAGACAGATAGATATTCTGTAAATTATTCCAAAAGTGTGCTTTTCGGACTCCTAGAGATCTGGAATATGGAGACTCTTCAAAATATCGAGTTCGAAATTTGTGACGATTCCTATACTTATATTTCGTATACGAGGAAGGAAAAAGGGAGATATTTAAAATATTTGATATTTAAAGAAATCTTAACTGAATAATATACATATATTTCCAGCAGTGCACCTTTCGTAGTAGCCAAGAAAATTTATTAACTGATAAAGTCATTCGTCTTCATTTTTCAATGAAAAGTGGTAACCATGAATTTTAGTGTCAGAAAAGTGAAAGAAAGATCCAAATTCATTAACAAATTTCTATCATAAAACGAATCCAGAGAACTCTTAATACAATCTTAAAGTAAAATTTCTTTCATTTCAGTTGTTTTATGCCTTATTTTAAATAACTTCCTTATTTTCTTTTCATTTCTGCATTTCATCTGCGATTGTTTCATGTAATCTTTATTATTTAACCTTCTTAGCGCTTTTCGAATCCCTTTAATTTATATCTCACTTGCATCTATTATATTTTCTCACATCATAACTAATTTTTTCAACTTTAAGAGATTAATTTCGATAAATTATAGTAAATTAGTGGTTCAAAAAATCGAGAGTACGGCCTTTTTAAGAGACTTAACGACATAAACAATGACTATTAACCGCTTAACTGTTTTGCCCGAGTGCCATACATGCATCGATTTATCGAATTTTGATACTTGTAAGCAAAAAATAAACCATTCACAACGATTGTAATTCAATATTAAAATTACTTCGAATACAATAAGTCAAGTATTCAATGGATTTCCATTTGAATCAAAATAAGAAAATATTCCGAAAATAGAAGGTGTCATCTTATTAGATAGTAAAGAAAATAAAACAGTTAAGGAGTTAAAAAAAAAAACTTGCTTTTCACAAATAGAATCAACCAGAATGGTCTTCCCGAAACGGTCTCCCCCTCACCCCGCATAGAATTGCGTACCTTAGGTAAGACTGAGAATACCTTGCATGCCATTGGCACGAATAGTAACGAAATATAGATTTATAGCGTGAGTCTAGCCTTTGTACTGAATCTATCATGAAAATATATATTTCGGAAGACTTTTTTACCGACCGGTTGAAACCAAAATATGACACAGAATTACAGTTGATCTCAAACCGAATTTTTATTGATTTTAGTCGGTGTGTTTATGAATTATTGAGTTTATATGAATGCGGGAATATAGATCGACACACGCTGAAGCGTTTGGACAGATGTGGTTCAAAATTTCATAAGAATCTACTTTTACATGTTAAATCTGTCTATCTAGCTCTTTGTGTTTTGTAGTTATCGAGTGTAAGTCCATATTCCAAATTTCATCCCTCTAGTTAAAAGCTTTTTTTTTTTAGTTATCTTTGACACAAACAGACATTTTTCAAAAATGTGTTTCTCGAATTCAAAGAGGTCTGAAACACGAAGATTTTTCAAAATCTCAAGTTCGAATTTTTTGACGATTACAATACTTCCTCTATACTTTGCATACGAGAAAGTAAAAAAAAAATGTCATTATATTCAAAAATAACCATAGATCAGAGCAGGAATTTAATTACTGGTAAATGATCATGACGAAATTCATTAAAATGAGCCGAAAATTCTGAGGTTAATTGTTATCCAAAGGAATGGAAAGGGAAAAATAGGCATTAATACTTTCTGCTTGATGCAAATCTGTTTACTTATTAGCAGTATTTCTTTAAATAGTTATTATAGAAAAACAAAGAAACAAACAAAAAGGAGGGTCAGATCTAAAATAAGGATTGAATGTTGGATTCTATATACTGAAATGCTGGGAACAATATTATTTCAATACAACCTTCCTTTTGGTATTGTAAGCAGAGTGTGACAAATATAAATTTATGTATTAGCGATTAGATTGCAAGCTTTAAACACATTAAATTTAAAAGTAATAGTTACAAAGGCGATATTTTTCAACATTTATTACAAAATTATAAGCATTATATGCTTGAAGGTTAGAAAACATTTATTTTAGAATTGCCTTTCTATAATTTAAACAGCATTAAGTTATGTTAATGAGTAATATATATATATATCATTTTACTATGAACTAGTCGCCCTTGGAATATTGGCTATACGTAATTTCATTTAAATCATAAAGATATAGTTTCATGTTCATGATTCTGGGAAAATATTAGAGATCAAAGCCGTGTTATTTTAATTGTCTTACATACGCTTTGTTTATTGCATACTTAAACTTTTCTAATGGGGACCAGCCCCATAATTTCAAAGTGCTATTAAAAATATAAATATCCAGTTTATCCATTTTCTGAATTTTATATAAGGAAATCACTTTTTCATTCATCTTGTAAAATATGCAGATATTAAGCAGAATCTTTCTTCTTTAGCTTTCATTTATAGAAGAAAATCACGCTATTTAATATTGGATTAAACAATGAAAATGGTTTGAATTTCAGGACAACAATGTAATCTATTGTGGGAAATTAGGCATGAAAAATATTTTTAAAAATTGCAAAAATTCAGTAAAATCTCGTATGACTACTAAAGTAGTTTCATTAAAAATACAGCTTTTTAAATTTCGAAATGGTGTAAAATTTATTATTATGTGACAATATCTTCAGCAGTTAATACGAAAAAATGCTCCAAAGTTCAGCTTAATTTTTAATTAATTAAAATTTCAAGAAAATCACTCCAAATTGCATATTTCCCCCCTCCAAGGTATGTATATGCCAAATATTATTGTTGTTGGTCAAACTGTCTGGCGTGTAGAGTGCCCGCACATACACACACTCATCTTTATTATTAGTACAGATTACAAAAAAGAATTGTTTTTATTATTGGAATCTGAGGAAGTGATATTCTCTTTTCTAATTTAACATCTGCTATTTCGATTCATAGAGTAATCAATGTAGCGCTAAAAGTATTTTGTTAAAAAAACCCATTAGAGACTGATTTACATGTTTTGCACATATTACTTTATTGGAATCTTGATGCAATTCTTGACTTTTTTTTATTTGTGTTAATATATATTAATGAATAATTCGTAGTGCGCATATGAAAAATGCTCCGTTAACTATTTCATAGGATTCAATGGAAGTATAAAACATCTCTTTTATGAATTTCGTATGTATCTGAGCTTAAGCTATAAAGTATTAATATATATTTCATTTTAATAAAGTAGCTTTTGTACTGAATGAATGAATTGAATGCTAAAAATAGGTTGATTTTGGGGAATGAAATACATTTCGTTCTCTATCAAAAAATATTTTATTTATTCATATTGAAAATATAGTTAAAGTTTCGCTGATAAACAGTGTAATGGAATGTAATTAATAAAATATATTATCATGAACTTATTTTAATTCATTTTATTACAATTTTAATTGATGGCGGTTCTTTTTCCCAATTTTAATTCGTATATTTTATAATTCGATAAAAACATTTCAATACATAGATAGAATCATGTCGATCACTTTGAAATGGATTATTCATATTACTGGTTGCTGAAAAATTTAGTAGCTTTGATTTCTTAAGATTTAATTTTATATCAATACAACAACAATATTTTGAAAAAAAAATCTTATCATATTTGTGTACTTTAACATTTTTTAAGCATGCACTTCATCAATTATATGATAAAAATATAAATATTAAAATCGCATAGTAAGATCGCATAAATCGCACTTCAATAGTTGAATTTATTTATGGACTGAGTTAATTAATTTAAATTCTTTTTCACGAATTTTATTTAATTAAAATTAAAGCATCCCTATTTAAAGTTATAAAAAATCATTAGGATGCTAAATTTCGGTGAATTATAATTTAGAACAAGGGGAAGCAAAAATGATTATAAAAATTTTAATGAAAAAAAAAAGAAGTATCCGAAATGAAATTATCCTAGAACTCTTTACTTGAATTTAACTTACGTACATTAATTAAATTATTTGGCTGTTCATGTATCTCTCACACTATCATATCACTTGTAATTCGAGTTTAAAATGCATCAATGTTAATGATTGAATTATAAGGATTGTTCGCTTATTTCGAGTTAATTTGGTTTCATATTGGCTCTTATGACCATTTATATTTTTTCTCTACAGAGCTTTGTAATGGCCCACTTTCATTCTGATTAATTTTATTTTAGTAACTGATTAAAATTTGCATATTATAATTATATATTTATAAAGAAAGAAAGTTTGAAAAAAAAATAAAGTTTGCTTACACAAGACATTTATGCTTATCAAGCCTTTGCCCGTATTTGAAATATCCTATAGGTTCTTATGACCAGAAGTTTATTTTTCACAGAGCTCTGCCGAGGGAAATAATAACTACCGATGTTTTAATAAATGTTCTTAGAATGTATATCTTATTACTGTATATTTATACAAAGGAAATAAACAAGGCAATTATGTTCATAATATCCCGATCTGAGGTATCCTTGTGGTTTATACGATCAGAAATATTTTGAAGGTAAATACATTACTCATCACATCAATTTATTTTGTGTATCTTAGTGATTATTATGACCAGCATTTTACAAAGGATAATAACTCTAACTACCAGTATTTTAATCAGTTACTTAAAATATGTCTTATTATCATATGTTTTTACAAATAAATTAAGTTTACTCTAGGGCAGTGTTCACCTAATCCCCCCCCCCCCCCCCCCTTGGATATCCTAGTAGCTCTTACGTTATTAGCACAAAATATCCAACAATATAGTTGAGATATCTTGGATACTGTTATTGAACGGAATTCAGAATATCGAACAACGTCAAGAAGATATCGTGCAATATTTTGTGCTAATATGATTGCCGATTTTTTTTACAGAGCCCTGTTCCCCCTCAGGTTTTAATATCGTATTCAAACCCATATGCTTAAAATTTATATGTAAAGCCAATCAATCAGAAAAAAATTAAAGGGCTTTGATTTCTTTTGAATTAACTTGACATATAGATGTAACAACAGCATTTTCAAAAAGTTGATTTATGGGATTTCATATTTATACAAATTTACCCAACAGAGTGATAAGCAACTCAGAACTAGGATCATGGAATTTTTTTGAAATATATCGCGCTGTATTTTTTTGTCGTTTACTTTCATAGGATTTCTATGTGAGCACAGAAGTTGTAAATGGTAGTCAAATAGCGGGAGAGAAGAAGGAAGAAAACGTTTTACTTCTCTTAGGTTCGTATCAACAAATTCACCGTTTCCACAAATTATGACCTATTGTTAATACCTTAAGGAATTGTTCTTCGAGAACTTATCATGATAATGCATTCAAATCTGCGTTGCTGGAATATTTGAGCATTTTGTTCATGTGAGAATATTTGACTTGATATGCCAGTTATAACATAAATTTTGTCGAGATTTGTCTGGGTCCCGAACTCAACGAACTTGATGGATGTTGTAATATAATTGAGAAAATATGCATCACTTTAATAGTAAGGACAATTATATAGTCTTAATAAAAATGAGATTTTTCCTATTAGTGATTTGGCTTAAATTTTACGTAAATGTTATATTAGTAAGCTAAAAGTGATAAATAAAAAGGATGGATCTGTTTACAGACAAAGAGCTTTTCATAAGATATTCAACTGCCTTACGCAATGTCAGAATTAATTTTCAAAAAATTTGGGGTTTTCTGCAAATTCTATTTTCAGGAGTTAACACAAGGAAATTTTTGCCTTAAAAGATTAAACAATGTATTTAATTAGAAATATTAAGTTTTATAAATACTTAACCTGTTGTTTTGCACTTCCATGTGCTGTGAGGATGAAAAGAAATGAAATATATATACTGAACAATTAATGCATACTTTCTTTAGCATCCATATATGACTGTTGCAACTAATTTAAATCAAGTTTTTATGATATTTCTTATTTTGGAGAGGCATAAATTGTATTTCATAGAAATTGATGGAATCGCAGACATAACAAAAGCATAAGTAAGGTGTAAACCATGGTACACCCAAAACTATTTTATTTATATGAATTTAAAAAACAAACAAAATGAAAGCAGAATTGTTTTTTAAGGCTTTTTTAACCTGCTTATATTTCTGAAGTTCTTTTCACCGAGCTTCTTAACTTTACAAGGACAGTTTTTCCTTTTTTTTTTTAAATCAGAAACATAATCCTACCTTATTGTGTACAACAGAGGATCTAAAATTTCCTAGTTCTTTTTCTTTTTAAATTAAATTATTGTGGAAGACAGAAAAAAAAGGAGCAAAGTTTTATAAATATTATTTTATTGAAAGAATAATTCTCAACTTATGAAATAATCCATAAATCAAATGATAAATTCCGCAATTCCATAAAATAAAATGACTGTATGATAATTCACATACAGTCATTTGTATAATTTGTATTTTCTAATATTAAGTTTGCTTCCGATCATTCTTTTTACTTTTCAAGAGTCTTCGACATAAAATTTCATGAAAGTTGAACCATTTGTTGAACGCCTTTACATGATTCCTATTTACTTAACCCAGAATTAGGATACATTTACTATCTCAATATTTTTAGATGAACAATGAAAAACATATTCACTAAGTTTCATCACAATTGCACCAGCCATCCCGAATGAACATTCCTTAATATCTTAGATACAATTGTTATCCTAAAGAATTTTCCTCCGTGGAGAGCACCACAAATATATGGGTCAAAATATGCTCGGTTGAGTAAACGGGTTCTCGCTTCTTGCGAAGAATATTGTGATGATAGCGATATCTGGTAAATATGCTCGCCACTATTGACGAAACGTACCCTTTTCAGGAAGAATTCTGGGGTGAACTGGGAATGTTTATTTTGTAAATCACAGAACCCGCATTATAATTTGCTGCAGTCTAGTCATTCAGTTTCTCTGTGTGGCAAGCACCATGATGGTTGTTTCGCTATACTCTTATCTAAAAGGAATGCCTTATTGAGGATTAAACCATTTTGAATCTTTAGTCTGACAGTTGAATCATGCTTATCAAATACCGTTTTAATCTGTCCAATCATTATATATATATAAGCGAATCATATACCACCAAAAGGCCAAGAAGGGACGCGATGACCTAGTAGTAAGGTTTTGGCTTGGAGGACGAAGGATTTTAAATTCGAGAACCGATTCTTCCAAAGAACCATCATGTAAGTAGATATGATGAACATTAATCTGGTAGGCATGAAAGCTTGAAGATGGATGCTGGTTCATTCGTCATTTTCGTCATCTGAGAATGGTTCAAAATTAGGAGGTTTATCCCAAACCATCCCACGTGTTACTTCAAAACCGGATGCAAGTATAACTAATCATTCCAGAAGAAAAAAATGAGTTGCTGTTAATGTAATGTAATGCATTCTTTTTCGTTGATCACTGAAGAATACGTGCAACAAATATCTCTGAAATTGCCCAGTTATTCGAAAGTAATGTAGAACAGACACGCAGATGATAATATGCAGAAATATTCAGACTACATAATAAGATTGGATTCAACTTTTTATCGGAATTATATTTCGGATGCAACATCTCCTAAAATAGGAATTTTGTTATTGCTAATTTCTTAAACTATGGTACATAAACTAACATTCATGTTAACCTTGTTCTAAATACATAAGCGAAAAAAATTAATGTAAATTTAGTAACTTGATATTAATATTAGATTTATTTATTTATCATTATTTTTTGGATAAAATTTAACCCACTTTATTTTATTCGAAATAAGAGAATATTTTTTAAGGAAACTTTTTTCTGAAATTTACTTTCTCTATAGTGAAATATAAGTTCAGTCAAGTATAGTTATACATTTCTCTCTAAGAAATATAAGTATTCTCTATAGTGAATAAATGTATCTATAGTGAAAAGCAAAAACATGTGGAAAGAAGCTTTTTTTAATGATAGCGTGTCAGCTGAACTTGAATTACCCGAAATAAACCACTGAAGGAATTAATTCGATTTTATTAGCATCGTATTAATATATAACATATCAATGAACTTCTTATTATATTCGATTAACTTGAATTTCTTTACCTTACCTCGAAATAAGAGATAAAAATCATCATGGAAACACTCCTTCACCGATGCCTATTTTTCTCAGAATCGAATATCTCTTAATTGCATGAAGCAAAATATAAGATCTAAGAACCTTTTAATATAACAACATATCAAATGAATTTGAATTCTGCGAAATAAACCATCAAAAACATTAATGAAATTTTATTAATATAGCAGATCAGTGAACTTCTTACATTGGATTAATCGAAATTTACTTACTTTATTTGCAAGAAGTAAATAAAATTTTTTTTTGGAAACACTCCTTGACTAAAATTCATTCTTTCACGATACAGTATCTCTTAACCGAAAAAAAAAGAGTAAAAGAGAGAGAAAGAGTTCTTAGTATCGCTTTTAATATCAACATTCCACGAAATAAAAACGATGATCTTAAATTGTGATTTTAGAAACATAATAGCGAAGTCACCAATTTAAGCTAGACAGCATTGCGCAATTTGATAGATAGAGACGAAAAACAAGCCCGGTATTCGCAGCATTAAAAAAAACTATGGAAAAACAAAGCCTGAAGAATCCTTTTCAAATCTTGTTTTTTTTACTGATTTCGCTCCAGCAACAAACCAGTTTGCCAAGTTCGATTTTCATTGTCCGAAAGAACTTTCACCAAATAACTAACTATATATACATCTAAGTCACTGCCATGGCAGTCTTGAAGTCGTTATTATTCTACATTTATCGGTAGATCAAGGAGAGTCCATTTCATTACAGAACAGAATAAGGGATCTTTATCTCATTATTCCATCATATTATTATACCTTAATACGTATCCTTAACAGTAGAATGCTTACTCTTGACTTCTTTTTTCTTTCTTTCTGTTGAGTAATATAGCCTCTTTTTTCGAATCATCGCAGTCGATTTCTTTTTCTTTGGATGGTTATTCTTCTTTCGCATGCGATTCTAATGCCAAAGTACTTTATCAGCGGTGTGTTTCTTTGTTTCGTTCTTCATTGCCTTCCTTACCTATTTTAGTTTTTAGTATGACTTCAGGCACGCAAATTGCAAGCAGCTCACTGGGACAGATGGCTTTTTTTTATATAGTTATTTCGTGTCTATTGTAAGAGGTTTTTAAATAGTATAAAGATTTTTCTTTATATCCAGTCGTTCCTCAAAGTCTATATTTTTTTAATTTGAAGTATTTGGGGCATAGCATTTTATATCAAATTTAATCGGGCCTACTTTCCAAAGAATTCTGCAATCTTAAATAAATAATATCTAAACGTTTTTTCTGTTTTATTAATATATTGCTATTTTGGATCAGAATTAAGTTATATAGTCCATCTGTGGATTAATAAAAAGCATGGAATTGCTGAAGAAAAGAAAGCCGGAAAAATTGTACTATCCTGAGTTAACACCATTCAAAATTGATGCGACAAATTGCTTCCTACGGTTGCGCTGGCTGGGGGATATGTAAGCAATATTTTTTGGGAATATGTATACAATACTTTTTACATCAGGCTGATAATTAAATACTAAAAATATTAAAATAGTGTTTTCCATGAAGATTGTGTATAATATTTGCCAAGACTGTGTATATAGACTGTGTGCATCGTATTTTCCAACTGTGTGATGTGTTAAGCCATTCACATCAGGAAATCGATAACAAAATTTCATATTTACAAACATAAAACAAGTCAAGTTAAATAGAAGTATTTAAAAATAATTTTTTAAAATTGAAATTTAGAAATTGAAATTTTGAGTCAAATAATCGTTAATTTAAAGTTAAAAAAAATCTGAGTAGTGATGAACGGTAAAACAATATCTAAAAGTTGAATACAATTAGAAATATCCATTCTAATAACATAATGAAAATGAAATTAGTCTGTTTAGGAGTTGACGCGTTTCTAGAAAAGATTTAATATTTTGAGATAAATTTTTCTCCATGATGATCAGTAAAATACTATATCAGTAAATACTTTTCTGTCTGAATGATAATACAAACAACAGTATAGATTTCATATTATGATTGACTTATCTTAATATCAAACAAGAACATAATACGAAATCATATAAGTAACGAGTATAACTCGTATCTATTACTGCATTCATGAATATATGAAGAAAATTATTAAAACAATTAATCAGTTCATTGCAAAATAAGAATTACTTTTTCAATGGCAGATATCAGAAAAATGATAAGATTGATAAATAGTCAAGAGTGTGTTATCAGTATTGCCTACACAATTTCCATAGAACGTGCTTTGCGTGGTGTTTTAGATTTGATAATTGGAATGACATTGTCATTTACTTGAAAAAAAAGTTATGGAGCATACAAAAAGAATAATTGAACTATCTACTTTTGAATCACAATTGCTGTTAAATATTCTTAAACAGAAAAATTTGCTATTTTGGACTTTTAGAAAAACACAACTGAATATATAAGGAATAAAATTTCTACTATTAAACGTGTTTTAGTTTGTTCGAATTTTAAATTAAGAGTGCAGAATAATTATGTTATATTATATACACTGTAACACTACGTGATATCGGAAACGTTACTCTAGACTTGAATATAATTACCACAAATTGTACAGTTGTAGTATGGCAATTTTGAAAAATTAATTAGCTAATGGAGAAAACGGAGAATTAAAGCATTCCAAATTATCATTTTAATTATTTCAGGGCAGAAATTAGATATTAAATAACACGGAAAATGTCTATCAACAATCAAAATTCTTGCTTTTTCTCTGAAATAAAGAATAATTGAACTATAAATGAATCTGATTTTAATCGCAGTGAATTTGGTGATTGGAAAAGATTGTTAGTTACTATACTTTATAACTGTGAAAAATTATATTAAAAAAATTTCCAGTTTAACAGCACAGCAAATTTTCAGGTTTAATATCGCTTGACAACGTAATTCTGTTTATAGTTTTGCGAAATCGTGCATTGAATTACTTGCAAGTAATTCTAAAGTTTTTTTTTCCCATGAATTTCCAGTCATTTTTCCATCTTGTTGAATATTATTTTGTGGTTAAATCATTCAAGCGTCATTGATGAATTTTCAGTGTTGCTATAGAAAAGTGTTAAATTTCATAAAAAACTTAATATAAAATGCATCTATGCAGGTATAAACTAATCATATTTTGCTATTAGGTTTAGTTAAATGAGACAGATGATTTAATTGAGACATAGAAAAACAATATTTTATTGTATCACAATTTAGATAATTTACAATTATTATTTCATATTCTAGTTCGCATTAGTAATCTTGTTTTAAAAATAATTATTTACTTATCTTTTCATAATATTATTCATTTTTCTCTCTCCATTATTTAAAAAATATATGGACGTCAGAAAAAAGTAAATTGGAATTCTAATAATTTTATCATTAACTTTTAATGAACGTCAATTATTTCTTGTTAATATTTTCACTGAGTTTGAAATTGTTTTTATAATATTGCTTGATTTCACTTACAAGTTTTATTTCCTATTTTTTATTTTACAGTCAAAAGTGGGCCCAAAAATTTCTTATTTTTATTGTTTTCTACTTTTTAAAGTATTTCATAATTCCTGTTTATAAATATTATGGAAATTAAAAATTAATATTTCTCAAATTATATTCTAAATGGCGCCATTTCCTTGAAATCATCAATAACTAATGCATTATTGTATAATTAAAAGTTCTAAAATTATCAAAATACTCTATTGCTTTTGCATTTAAAAATTAGACAAACTATTAGAACTAATACATGAAGAGGTGCGTGAAAAATAGATAGCAAAATTCTATTCTTACAGGTATGAAATATGCTAAAATAATTAAAAGCGTTTATTAAAAGCAATATTTAATTAACCAGTTAACTGTTTTTGACGAGTGTACTCGTCATGGAAAAAGTACATTTTGCGTTATGACAAGTTTATTCAATGACAATTATTATATCTATATATGATAGTTGTTTAATTATTATATTTATAATTACTTATTATATTTATATAATATATGCATGTTTATTATGCATTCTCTGAAGAGGTCGAAATAGTTAACTAGTTAAGACACAAATTAGATTCATTGCATTTAAGGATGTGTGAATAATGTTGAAAATTTAAAATCAACAGAAATATTAGAAACTTGCAGGAGGACAATTAAACCATTAGCAAAGTATTAAAATATTTATTTTAAGAACACAAATTTTTTAAAAGAATTTATTAATTTTATTTCCGTTCTTTGTGTTTTGAGACAAATATAATCTGAAGAATAATATGTGGATCCATCTTTATTATTATAATTGTTCTTTGACTGATTTATTTTAAGAAGAGCAGGGGGCGTTTTCGTCATCAAAACCGTATCTGTCTAAGAAACCTGTTTCTTCTAATAGATCTGGTAATGAAGAGAAACAGTGTGTAATCCCCGGAGCATCGTTCATTTGCCATTACTTTTACTTTTCTTAATCCTCACGTTCCTCGAGTGGAAAAATGAAATCAGAGTTCATCGGAACGTTTAAGCCTATTTACAATGTAAGGATTTTCTGGGCCGTTTCTGCTAATGGGGTGATTTTCTTCACAGTTTGTGTTCCGAGGATGGTTACTGAAATGAGTGTCTCAAGATACTTGAGTCACGAAAACTTATTTGCTACCAAGGAATGTAATAATTCCTCGAATTACGGTTCCCAGACTTTTCTGGGTGCAATCTTATAGCATGCATTTTACTGAACTCTCGCAATTAATATTTTTTTTTCTGTTTTTATTTGCAATCCTTTCTAAAGTCTGTTTTATGTATCAAATTAAGCACTGAAAATATTCACAAAAAAAAAGGATAATATTAGGGTTGGTCTTTGGTAGAAATTGTTTTTATATGTTTTTCTTTGATATTTGTTGTTTAATAATTTAATACGAAATGGGATATTAAAGATAAGCAGTGCTGAGGTTTTATGGCTGATTAATAGAAATTAATTAAGTTTACTTGTGAATAAGAAGTATAAAGAGAATAAGGCTCTTACAGTTAGAACAGACTGAAAAAAAAAAGATTGTGTAAAGTGAAAAAGTATATAAAGGGGTTTTTACCAATATGAGGTTTACCCAATATGCAAAATATTCTACCTAGAATTTTTGAACAAAGGATTCTACAGCAAGAAATTTTTTTAAACTTGCCTTATACAATTGAGAAATTCTTTCGATGAGAAATAAGCAAAAT
>JAPMOR010016510.1:1534377-1546896 GCA_026543865.1 Argiope aurantia | reverse complement strand
CAAATTCTAATCCTGCATTTTTATCAAATTTATTTTAACATGCAATATTCAGTATTCCTGGATCTGCTCGTCTACTGTACAATTATAGACTGTAAATTAGGAAAATTTAAGTACAATTTTAAGTTGTAAATCCGAAATAAATAAAATAATAGTTGGTTTCTAATTGCATGGTTATATCTAATAATATTTATAAGAAAAAAAAATGTTCTTCACGAGCAACGTCATCTATCTCAATTTTCCGAAGTTTTACGAAAATAAGGAAAAAATTCGAACTTTTCACATACAGTAAAGAATATTTCTGATTATTTTAATATTTAAAATATGAAATGAGATCATATTTTCTTACTAGTTGTGTGAAAGAATTAGAAATGTTCGTTACTTGTTGCGGAAAAAAATTCACATCGGAACAAACTCATTTTTTCCCCAAAATATAATCAAAAGTTATGAAACTCCAATTTTCTTATTGCATTTAGTCACTAACGTGATTTATTTCATGAAATTAGTAGAACTTTGAACGATAACTAGTAACTCAGAATTTAAACTAAGCAATTGTCCTAGTAATCCTCGATAATTTTCAAATTATTTTTCGAGATATATGAATTCATGCTACATATTTTAAATGTTGCAAAATGACATTAATTTGTATGCGAAGTATAAAACTAAACTATTAATAAAATTTTATACCTGGGATTCATAAATGGCATCTTTCAATAAGCACACATTAGTTATGGTTTCTTTTATAATCATCATGTGGGCTTTCGGTTTTACATTAATAAATTTCAAACCGTATTTAATACTTGAGAAATGTATTTAGCGAGATTTACTACATTTTCAATAATTCTGTTCCAACTTTTTAAATTCTTTATTAAATGCTTTTGTATGTCTGTTAGCACGAAGACAATATATTTTTTTAACATTTAACATGCATAACTTTATTAGTTACCATTAGTTAGTCACAGAATGGTCAAATCCGGACTCAGCGACTTAAAAATATCCAAGGCCAACTAAACACCAAATTTTGCAAGTCTTGATGTTATTTATTAAATAAATGTTCAATTTCGGAACTAAAAAACAATTTTTAAAATACACGAGACCTACTACAAACTTCTACAAACATATTTATCTATATATACTTAGCTTTCTACACTGCTTTTTTTATGGAATAAATTGTGTCGATTCTTTACATTTTATAAGGATTTTTGACATATTGAAGAATACATTTTAATCATTAATGTTTATTTGTGTGGCTTTAAGAAAAGGTTGAATAAAATATCAGGTCTTACTTTGAACTTGAACTCCAATAGACAACTATCATCTTCGGCGCTATTTGTTTTGAATTAAAGTATATCCTTGCATCTTAAAATTCACAGTATATTACAGAATAATTTATAATCAATCTATTTGCCATCTGCAACTCCAGGAAAGAAATATGAGTTAACATTTACAGAACGGAATTCGAATCGTTAAGTTCAACTGCGGCCTTCTACTTGGCTCGTTATGGATTAAAATACATCCTTTGCATACCGTAAAAATGGCTTGAAGTATTGTAGGGAAGCAGTTACTAAGATTTATTAGTTGAAGAATTACATAGATTTATTAGATACTTTTGATTATTTTTCTAGACTAATAACATATGTCAAGGTTGCAATAAAATTCGATAAAAAAAGAAACTCAAAACACATTTATAATCAAATATTCCAAAGCATTCTTGATAAGCCAAAACACTCGTGATAACTGTCTCGCTGTTTTCCGTTTCACTATTCCCTTGGATCAGTGACTTCAAAGAACGCACATTCTTTTTTTGCATACAAGATGCAATTTGAAGTAAGATCTACGGCAGGCCATAAAACACTCCAGTTTAACCAGCCTACCACATTATTCAGCTCACGACTGTTCGAGATCACTTTTCAATAGCCAAGGGTTGAAAAACTCTCACGATGTCAGAATACTAAAGTAGACATCTTGCCTGGCTTATAAACACGTGAAATTGCTCTGCATTTTTCGCAGAGAATGACTCATTTATGATAAATGACCTTCAGATCGCTTAAAAAATGCTTAAAGCTGATATAGAATACTGAAGAGGAGTTTATGTGCAATAAACACTGAAATAAATATTTTGGAAATAAAAAATATCGCAGTGTCTTGAAAAAATCTGCCACCATCAGTTTTAGAAATAAATGTTTAGTAATGCTCACTCTATTAATATATTATCGGAAATGAAAAAAGATATCAATGTAAAATTATGAAAATTGATTTTAGTAACATCTACAAATACTCTTTAAATAAGTGAGCTATAATTAAATTCCCGCATTTGAATGTAATATATAATAGTCAGGATTTTAAATGGTTATAAATCCATTTTTTTATTCTTACAAAGTGCTATTAGTTAAAATAAGCGTATTACTAAATGCCATAAATCAGAAATGTAAATAACTGGTAAATAAGATTTGTAATAATATTTATAAAGTAGGAAAAAAATAAGAAATTTCCACTTTTAAAAACAGCTTGAATTCAAATTTAATACAATTTATATAATTGAGCAGTTTTGAATTAATGACAAAGAATTTTATCCTTTCTAAATTTACTTTAAATTCCACCAGCCCTTGACGATCAGCTGACTTATCAAAAATAATGGCCATGCTTAATTTCTTATAATTCTTTTATGCTTAGTTTGCTATTCATAATTCTTTCGGCGACGTATTTTTAAACATTAAATTATAATAAAAATATTAGTAACTTTATTTTAATTGCCTTTTGCCTGTTTTTCCCCTTATTTGTACGAACCTTCTAGATGAAGCCATGATAAATGTTAAAATCACATGAAAAATCATACTCTCTGAATTATTTAACATCTAGTGCTTTTGTCTTATGTGATTCTACAACTTCATTTCGTATTCCTTAGACGCTGTTGATTCTAACATTAAAGCGACTCATTTGAGGTTTTATGTAAGGACTTTCAACAGCGTGTTTGCTGGATTGAAATATACTGTCTTGATGAGTTATGTTTATAGTTTCAATAAAACGAATTAGATGAATCCGTAAAGTAAACATTTATTACGACATTGCTAAGAAATAAGAAAATGTAAACAGAACCTTCACTCCCTGACTTTTAATAATGGATTAAATACACGCGATTAAATAATGGATGAAATAAAGAAAGCAGTTCAAATTTCTTTGTGGTGATAAAACACAATGTGTTGCAAATCTTTTTAAAATCTTAAAATAGTAAAAACATTCTTTAACTTCACCGCGAAATTTCATTAACTCAAGTTTGGAAAGTTTTATTTTCGATATCTCATTACTTAATATATTTACGTTTGGTTGCAATTTCATTTCTATAAAAGAATCGACGCCAACTAGAGCTTCATTGTATTTGACTTCATAATCTTCTACAGATTCAAATTCGTCTGAATAATTTTTACCGCTATCGTCAGCACTTAATGCAAGTTCTAAAATTTCGTTTTCAAGAGTCATTAAAGCAGCACTAATGCTTTCCAAAGTAGCTAATTTAATCTTATCATTTATTTCTATATTTTCATCATCAAACAGAAACATTAAACCTTTATATGTGTTAGTAAAAGATTCTCGTAACGGAGATCGCCTATTGACAAGATGCTCCATTGCAAACTACAACTTAATATTCAATTAAATATTCTTTAGATAAAGTACTGACCTTTTTTTATATTTTAATCACTTCCGGGTTACCAAATGTCAGATACAACAATAAATGTTCACTATTTTGTCCATTATTTCTTTTTATTCTACCTAATCACTCTCTGCAAACTTATAAACAAAATCAAAACAAGCTTAAATTACAAAAGCTGTTGCCACTCAAAACAAAACTAAAGGAAGTAATACTACCCTAGTTGAGTGGCTAAATATATAGGTACTTATACTATACATATATACTTGACAATAGTGTATAGATCTTATTTATATTGCTTTCCAATTTGTAGAAACTGTTTATTTATTATTTAAAAATTTGTGATTTACGTTATTTTGAAACACTGTGGATTGAAATTTATTTGACTTTAGAAATATATTTGCTGTTCAAATAAAGAAAAATTTAATAATTTACAGATATTTAATGTCCTATTTTTCATCTGTCTGTTATTAAAGCATTAGTCATTTAGCTATAATTACGGTCTATTTTGAGGCTATTTTGAGACGGACTTCGAATTTGCAAGCTATGGTCAGATAATTTGACGATGCCTGAGCCTTTAAACTCTTTTCTAAGCTCCTAGTTCATACTAGCAGAAGAATATTGGATTTTGCTGGCTTTAGAATGCACCAATACTAACAGCAATACTAACAGGTGTTATACTAACAGCCCTCCAGGAGACTGAGATCTTACCGTCAGGAAATCCAGAGTATTATTATAGTAAGACGATTTTGAGAAAAAATCGTTTCTGATTTTTTAAACTTTTATGTTGATAAAATTCTGAAGCCCTATTAACATTATAAACCTTGAAAATAACTCAGCATACTTCATAACCGGCACTGTGTTTTGATCTCAACTTTCGCTTATACTTCCATAGTATGCCATATTTTGCGATTGATTTTATCTCCTAGTGTCGAAAATTATTGAATTTTGAATTATGCTTGCGGTCAACCGATTTCACTCAAAATTTGAAATTCATCTACATTTTTGGTGTAAAGATCGTTTAAAAACCTATGCGTTTTAAAATTTCCCTTTCTGCATACACACCAAATAGACATAGCGAAAGACAGTTAATGCTGCGATGAATATGGTCCAAAATTTTATATACATTGGTACTTCTGCAATAAAATCATATTATTCATTTCGCTCATTGCGGTTTGAAGTATCGTGTTAGTATGCACATAAACGCAGGGACAGAAAGACTTCAATTTGACTAATTTAGTCCAAAATGTATGCAAAACAATTTTGGTGTTGAGACCATTTAGTATTTAGTATTGTATTACATTTTTAGCTATCGTGTTCTCTGACAAATAGATCCACACTAGTCCAAATGGGTGTTTTTCGAAATCAGTGAAGTTTAAAACGCGGGAATTCATCCAAATCTCCAGATAGAATTTTCGTCAATTGTAATGCCTCCCCTTCCTGTACTTTCTACTCGAGAAAAAAGATAAAATGTTGAAAAACATTTGCACGGGTTCATGAGAGTTGCTGAGTGACAATAGTTTTATTAATGAAATATTAAGTTTATAAGAAGAACCATAAAAAAATCGTCTGCAAGTCGAGCTTGCGTTTTCTTAGAATTCTTGAACTTATCAAAATGTGCTCGCTAAAAAAGTATTCTTTGTCTGCAATTTTACTTTGTTCTTCTAAATTCCTCCTAAGTTTTACTTGAGTTCAAAACTCATTCAAATACTGTCTTTTCTGCTTCCTTTTGTCTTGATCCTTTTTTTTAAAACGAGGGTAAAAAAGACACACTCACACAGACAAAAAGAGAGAAAGAACTGAATCTTTCATGAAACCAGATTTCAGGCTAGTTTGCGTTTCTTCAGTCGGAACCTTTCTTTGACCTAAAGTGCTTAAAAATAATTAATTTAATGTATATTAACAAGTTTCTAACCGCAGATTGCTCGGATGCCGTCAGCTCATCACGCCCCTAGAGTCGTAGGGGGGTTGGAGACGAATCTGAGGAAAAGCTCCAAGCGGTCGGTGTTTCTCGCGATGGTGTGATTTAATCTCCTGATTCCAAGAAAGAACCTTCTGGGTAAATTATCTTCAGAAAACTAATTTATGAAACCTGTACTTAACTGACACAATGATAGATTTCTGAAAGACCTCCCTTCTTGAAAATAAAATAGTAGCTAAAATAATTCATATTATTAATGGATTCATATTAATAAATTATTGATTATGTTTTGCTTTTGAGAAGAAAAAAAATCAAAGGCCGAAAACTTTTTTAAGAACCGATGTCGAAAAATTGGATTTATTTTTTTAAAAAACGATTTACACATTCTCCCCATATTTACTCTCATATTTTTTTCCCAAATCATTCTTCTAATTTATAACAATAAAGTCTTTTGGTAACCAATAAAAGAGAATGCATTTTCTTTCAAAAATATTTAGAGATAAAAATGTTTTTATAGTGGAAAGCGAAATGATGAAAAAAGATAAATTATCTTTTAGCATATTTTTTTTTAACTCATTTCTTAAACAAAAGAAAATGAGAAAAATTTTCAACTGAAATGTTTGTCATTTACAAAACAATACCTCTAAGGAAAAGTAAGATAGAAATAAGAAGCTTAGATCTTCAGAAACAACTATGCGTATGCATTGAATGTCAAGTCATTTAATGTATAGTTGGAAAAAAAGTGAAAAAAGTGGATGCATGATAGACAAAACAATTTTTCCAAAAGATTTTAACTTTTGGGAGAGAAATGTTTAAACTCATCATCCTTTTTATATATTAAAAAGAATCCTTCATTCTTTAAAATTTTGTTTGGAAAAGAATAATTTACGATTTTCAATTTCTTTATAAAAACACCCTTTCTTCCATTACTCTTTTTATGCAAATCTTATCTTAATTTCTTTCCCCTAAACATCTAGAAATATAATGCACTAATGTTTTGGATATGTGCCCTGCAATTTCATGCCTTTGTGCTTATAAATTATTCGCCGCTTTCAGTACTTGATAACATTATTTTCTTCAAAATAATTTTCTTGATTTGTAAGCAAACATTAAAATTCTGCTTTTTTTTTTGGACAAACATTTTTTTTTAATTTCTGCTTCAGACGAATTCAAAATCATTCTCAAATAACAACAACAACAAAAAATAAAATAAATAATACGCGCCTTAATATTTCTATAGCTATAGAGGGACAAGCAGGTGAGTAGAGTCTCAACTTTCGAATCGGACTGAAAGTGTGCTTTGCTGTTGACGACCGTGGCGTATATGAGTTTGGTTTATTTAAAATTCTCTAAAAGACAAACACTGTAAGACACTGTAGTGGTGATACAGTAAGAAAGTTTAGAGAAGGGACGAAGCTAAGGGTTCTAGCTCTAACGTATAGAATACCGATGAACATAATAAAATAAATCTCAGCAACATTATATGCAGTTTTAAGAGCCTTGTAATTTCAGTTTTGATTCAAAATCATTTAATAAAATATTCTTTATTGTTAGATTTTAATAACAATAAATTTTCTTAAAATTTACCCATTTAGTTTAAAAATTATCTGCCTCATCGGAATAAATCTGTATATTGTCAATGTCGAAATGTGAGATAATAATTATCTGAAAACAATCATTACATTACATACACATGTTGAAAGAGAACAAGATATGACAGTTTATAAAAGTTGTCAAAATGAACTTTCATTTCATACAACGTAAAAGACTTTTGTTTATTTTGTATCAAAAGCAGGATGTAGACTTCACTGATGCATAACAAATAAATTTGCGAAACAAAAGCATTAATTAAAAAAATCTACATCGAAAGCTGAACGGAAAAGTAATTTCGTGGTAGCGTTTCTAATCCGTATAATAATTTCTCAAAGTTCCCACCATTATTGCTAATTTCTTAAAAGTAGACATCTCCTTTTATGATGGATCATGAGATTTTGTTTATGCATGAGGTAACTGTTAGAAGTAACGTGTTTCAGCTTGCCATCTGCTCCTTTGTTTAATCTCGTCTGTTACCCCGGAAATCAAAACAATGCACCATCTGCCGAAAATTCAAATACAATTTTTACAAGTGATTTATTGGATTTACTTTTAAATCATTTTTGCGCTCTTATAAAATAAGCGACAAAATAATAATAATAAACTGTTTCGTCGTAAAATAAAGAGAAATAGTAAGAATATCATATTAATTATTTAAAGGATTAAAAACATGGCGATTCAAGCTCGATATTTTCCCAAGATAAGTAGTTTCTAATTTCATGTTTAAGAATCAACAAAACTGACTTTATTCTTATATAAATTATAATTTTAACTTGTGTGAGTTTTAGCATGCAATGAATTTCCTGGTTCGTTATATGTTGAATAAACATACATATGCAAGTTGTTTCATAATTTTTAAACACGAAGAAGATACATTACAATATTGTAACAAATTTATTTAATTTTAACAAAAGAAAAAAGCAGTGAAAAGGTTTGCAATATTTTTTTGCTTATTAAATCATAAATATGAACCTTTTTGCAAACAAAATAGCACGATAAATTATCGTATTCTTTTAAAATTTAGTAAGTTTTTTGGGTTAATATATAGCATTAGGAATCTTAAAAATTAGGAAATTCAAATCGTTAATGGTAAATAATTCGTTACATCATAAAAATTCATATTTTAAAAAAGAAAATATGAATTTTTAGCATTCAAATAAATGTTTCGCAAAAATAAAACTTCAAGAAAATTCTATTTATTTTTATTTTGTAGGATATTTCTTTGAATAAAGTATTTTCTCTGAATTTCTCTAAAAAGGTTCATCAATATTTAGATTCGGCATGTCTTTATAATATTTGCTTAGTTCTAAAGGCACACTAAATTATAGCTGATTCCATCAATGCTATGACTTCTCAATGGAAATTAGGAGTCAAATTGACAGTTTCTCTAAAATTAATCATATTGAAAGTGTTGGCGTAATTATGAACACAGCAAATACACAACATTAATTCTTACTCCTTAAAATTCTTTTTGAATAAATTTATTTTTTCAATCCTGCTGTTAAATAGTCCATCACTTATAAGGGGCAACATGAGGAGTATGAAGTCAGTGACATCTTGTGTAACTGCTTTATTATTTTAACCAATTTGTTAAAAATATTCTACTGATCTTTTGGGTATTGGATCTTTTTCTGGTATTCAATTTAACTCTTAGGTGCTGAAAAATCCCCTGTTAAAATAAAGATAGTAGAAGATGCACAAATCAAAATGTGCAAAAGTGCACATTTTATTTAATATCCATTTTTGGACGAGCAATAACGAGTTGATTGGGCAAAGATGGAAGTGAGTTGAGGGAAGGGATCTCTAATACTTTTGTCTTTAGGTTTATCACTTTAATATTCTCATAATTTTTCATTAATAAAACTAAAAGGAATTTATATCGTATACTGTTTACTTAATAAGTTTAAAATGCATCAAACTTCATATACGGATTTGAAATTAAAAATTTCAGGCTACTTATGAGCAAAATATCTTTTTATTAACTGCAATCTCTCGAAAAATATTTTTTTCATCTCTGCAGCTTTCGAAGCTAACGAGCCGTCACTGAGTCGGGATAGAGTCGCCGTAACTCAGCTTTTCTATTTTAGCATTAAGATATTTAAAACATTGTGCCGTATCTTGAAAATGAATTTTTTGAAAATCTCTTTTTGCATATTAGTTTTATGTTCGTTTTTAATATTTCTTCTAATAATATTAAAAAAAATAGTATTTATTTTTAGAAAAATTAAGTTCTGCCTAAATAGTTCTAAATATTCACTTTCTGAAGGAATGTTGATAAGGATTAAAATACATATAGTGAAAAATTTATGAGTTAAAGTAAAGTTTTAAATGCGAACAACGAGGAATCAATGAATTCAAATGTTATAAAATCAAAACGGACGTCTTACGTTTTTATTGCGCTACGTAGAGGAATTCATAATGGATTCATTATTTAGTTATGTAATAGTTTATATAGTAATTGTTAAAAGATTTATTTAATAAGCAAATTCTGTCTAGTATGAAAGCAAATAAGATTTTTCTTTTGTTATTCTTGTTTGAACATGCCAAAGGGTTACATGGATTACTTTATAAATTATCTTTTCTCTGAAAAAAAAAGTAGTTTCCGAAAAGCTCGTATCACTTTTCATCAATAATTATTTTAGCTAGAGTAAGATGACATTAGTAGGATATTTATATATTTTTTTTCGAAATTCAGGCCAGAATATTTAGTGTTTCAAAATCAACTCTTCTCCTCTACCTTTAATTAACTCTCACTAACCGTAAAAAATGACGACATGCTTATACAGGCTGAATCCAGAATAACTAATAATATTTTTCTTATCATTTTTTGAAGTACTCTTTGATGGTAGAAGAAAATTGCCATAAAATATTGGATTTTGGAGCATAAAAAAGTTATGTTTCAAAACCCTTTCAAATTATATCAAAGTAGTCTTGTTTTATGGCAAGCGTTTCTGTAGTCGTATGGTTTCCAAAAAATATATTTTCAAAAATATTATGTATACTACTTCTAAAGTTAGAGAGACGGAGGTTGCATATGAAGGAAAATTAATCTTTGTTTAAAAAAAACTTTATTATGATGTATTTAGTCCAGTTGGAATGTTAAATTACTTATTTTCATTTTTTGTGTCGTATACTTTGTTCTCAAATTTATCCGCTGCAAAAAGTAACGTTTAAATTTTGAATAAAAATTCGCTTTGCAAGTGTTTCTTTTTTTCTTAATAGCAATAATATTTCGCAATAAATGATGGATTCGATAAATTTATTATGCAAAAATATGGATGTTAAAATTTCTCCCAAAGACACATTTTTTCGTTACAACCTTAAATTTTACTTTTGTTAAAACAAAATTGTGTTAAGACAAACCAAAAACTAAGAAATCTTTGTAGCTATTACAAGAAGGGGAGGGGATATAGGGGCCCCATGAGCTGTTTCTAGGACATGAAAAAACAATATTTTTCCCCTATTTTTTAAATACGAGAATAATAAGGAAACAAAATTTTGAAATTATACATTCGGTTCTTTTAATTTTTTTCCTGTGAATACTAAATCAAACTTGGATGTAGTAAGGTGGTGAGGAACCATCTTCAAAATACACATTTTTTCATAAAAAATCCAGAAAAAAATTATCGTAATATTTTTTAACATTAACCATTATAGTTATATAATTTGTTGAGCAGTGAATGAAAGTATATTGCATTTAGCAGTTTCTTTTTCATATTTGACTCAGTTTGTGAAAGTTTATCTGAAATCCATAAAAAAGTTATTTATTCCAGATTGCAGAAACGAATTCAATTATAGTAAGTCAAATTTTTACTTCAACTAAAATGTTGCTGATATTCAATTAAAAGTTAAGTTAGATACAAGTTACAATTAAATTCCTCTTTTTACAGACAAACATTTAATTTCTTTTCAAGAAATATCAGATTTTTTCCAAATGTTTGACACAGGGATTTATGAAAGATTTTCTAACTCAAATGAAAACATTTTAATCACTCAGAATTCAAATATAAAATAATAATTCTGATAATTTTTAGCATAAAAGAAACATTAAAAAAATTTATAATACTAGCTGCTTGTCCATTTAAATTATTCTTTATTTTTACTCATTCTGAGAGAGATAAATTTGATCTGTGATGTATAAGACCAGTCGAGAAGTACGCCTTCTGCACGTTCTGTTGAACGCCTTCTGTACGTTCAATTGCTTAATACTGCATATAAAAACTGCAACCAAATATTCCAACACTCGCAGTAAATGTATCACTTAGATTTCACCATAATAATAAATCATAATTATCGTTTAAAAACGCATCTAGAAAATTAGTAGAATTATTAAAATATATAATTATATTAACGGCTAAATTATTAAAAGCTAGTCATTATTTGATAAAAATTATTATGGAAGAAAAACGTAAAAAGTATCATCTATGGATTTACTCTAGCAAATAAAAAAAAAAACTTTCAAGAAAACTTAAACAGGAAAAAAAAAAAAAAAACTTTCAGCAAAAAGTCAGTGGTTTTTTTTTTCTTTTTGCAAGGAAGAATGCAATGCTACTATGTGAATTAATAAATTACATATTATACCGTTTTGCGTACACAAAGCATAAAAGAATGCTTTCACGCTTCTTTGCTTTGACTTTTCATTGACATTTTTTCAAAATTTTCTTCATGATTCATCCATTATATTGAACACAATGTTCGATAAATATAAGCAAACTACATCACTGTCACTTTATTAAATCCAATACAGACATCTGATATCCAGCAATTACGTTACTTTTTCTCTAACAATTCAATGAAATGAGTAAATAAGATTCAAAGAATTGAGGAAATAAGATTCAATTTTGAATTTTCGTATCATCTCAGAATTTTACAGACATCGGTACATTTTCTTAGAATATTTCAGAATAGGCAATGAATCTTAGAAATCTGGAAATAAAGAGATTCAACCCAAAACCACTATATATATATATTCATTTTTAAGAAGCAGGCATATGTACAAGCGATGAACACACAGAACGACACAAAAAAGGAATGAGGAAAAAGCTCTTGGACATTTTATCCCTGGTCTTATATAACCTAGAATTTTGATAGGGAAAACATTTCTTCATAGGGCTAATATATTACGAGATTTCGACAGGGATTTTCGTTACACGCGCGTAGGAGGCAGGGGAAACACAGGGAGATTTTTAAAAAGAATTTGCCTCATCAGCGGTATTTTGCCTCTTCACGCAGAGTGTGGGAAAGTTAGACTTTTAGCTGATTCAGCAATTTAACAAAGCTTCTCTTAAATTAATTAAGTAGAGACAGTGGAATTGGATCCCGAAATAAGAGAATATTTTAGAATAAAGTTACTATGGGCTAA
>JAPMOR010016510.1:1506486-1533977 GCA_026543865.1 Argiope aurantia | reverse complement strand
AATTAGAAATGTTGTAAAAAAATCAAAATTTTCGCTTTTTGGAGATAAAATAAAAATTTATGTAAATATTTACTGTTTTAGGTACAATAAAGCATTTGGAGTTCAAAATTAATAACCAAGAATCATTGGTGATCTCTTCGGCCTTTTTTGTTTTTTCACACAAACATTGTGAAGTATAGGATTGCATTCCAACAGTTAGAGATTCGTTTTGTATCGAATTATAAAGCCATGTTTTAATAAGAATTGTAGGTAATGTGCAAAAATAAACCGAAAATTCAACTCTGAATATCATTTAAATGCCTGTAATTTTGTATTGCTCTAGCATATAATGAATTCTTCTCTATATGATTATCCTATATTGATGGTTCGAGCAGTTTCCATCGTGCGGTTCATGGACGAAAGAAGCTTAGTGTTGAAAGAGCTACATATTTTTTTAATCGAGTTTCGATTTTACCGATTTTTATGTTATCTGTTTATTCTTTTATGTCACACGTACAGATACTCTGCAATTTAATATTAATTTTGTATTGGAAATTTTGCAAGAGAAAAATAATATGGGACGTACTGTTAAATTTACCCCATAGATATGGAACTGATTTTGGTTAAATTTAGGGATACTCAAGCTTTCTTGAAAGTAGCATTGAGGTACAGAGAATGGATTCTTGGCTTACGTGCCAAACTCGTAGCAATTCTTCCTTTGATTACAGTTAGAAATTCAGAGGTACTTCCTCTATAATCCCAATGTTGTGTCATAATTAGTAGTTAATCCAACAAAATTAAAACTTCTTTTCCGAGTAAATCAAAAATTAAATAGTACAATTAAATTAATGATATATCGTCACTCCAAGGTATCCTTAAAAATATTTTCTTTGAAAAATAACATTGTTTATAATTGTCACCATTATATGGAATTTCTCATCTGATATGTATATGGAATTTACAGTAAAATGTATGCCTTTATCTTGAAAATTGTTTTCAGAGGTTGGATTATTTTCTAAAAAAAAAAAAAAGATCTTTTGGGAAATCATAAATCATATGATAACAACGAAACATAATTAAAAACATATGTAGAATATTCTAGCTCATTAGTGTAGCTACTATTGGGATGAGCTTCTGTTGTGTTTTTGTTAATTACTTCTTTTATCATAAATCCTGCTTGAGATTATATAATACTTGCATAGCTCAACAACTTATCTCCTTAACGAAGCATTTTTCTTGATTTGGTCTCTGAATATTAATCAGGTATTGACATTCCGTGAGTTTTGGTACGTTTAATCTTATCAACTTTGTAATGTTTATATAAATTTTATTATTCATTCACCATTCTAATTTTCATAAAAGCACATTCAATGAAAATATCTACAGCGATAGAAACTTTGTACAAATTAGATATCGTTCTTAGTCACTTTTTTAAAAATCTTTTCAAAATTATGGTAGTTCTCAACTTAATTGAGCACCGAAAAACTTACTGGATTTATAAGTTAATGTAAAGAACTCCTCCACAGTTACTCAATGTTTCCAAAATAACTTTCTCCAAGTTAATAGCAACTAACCCCAAAAGTAAACACTACAAAACTACTTGACTCTCCCATTAGAGATTTAATGTGGATTTTTCTTTGACTTTTTCCATTTCTAGGAATTTTTCTCGAACATTATCTACTTACTCTCCTTTGGATCTTCCTACAAATGCTTTAAGCTCTGATTTGTAGTACATTTCTGATTATATTATATCCCTCTATTTAAATATTTTCGCCTCTTTTAGTATTTTTCTTATATTTTTCATTGCTTAAAACTTTTTATTTAAAATTCGGCACATTCCGCAATTTTATTCCTTTTGTAGTTGCATTTGAGTTTTAAAGCGTTTTATACTTTTCAGACATTTTCTTACTACCTGTAGGAACGGCAAATTATTCATTGATGTGATTTCATTATTTCAATGAACTAGTCTTTGAAATAATGAGAAAAAAAAAACTTTATCTGTTGTGTGCTAGTGAGATTATTGTTGATAATCGCAACAATAATGATGATTTATGGCTCTTAACGAGAACTAACGGTGAAATAGAATGAGGGACAAAAATTGTCTCCAATGTCCTCATGAAAGGTCTTGGAATGAGGACATGGTGAGCTAGAGGACATCATGAGTTCATGGTGCTCTATCATCCTGAAATCTATTTGTTTCAGTAACTGATGAGGTTTCACTAATACAAACTACCCAGGAAGTTTTTGTTTTTTGGTGAGAAGTAGTTAAACTTATTGTTATATACACTTTGTCCTTGTTAGGTATCAAAGAACTTTTCCTCGACCTTGCCTATTTTATTCTAAGCCAAAAAGTCGCGATGTAATTTTTTTTTCGGTTTTTGTACCTTTATTCTCAACCCTTTTCATACAGACGAGGTTTATTTTCCCACCCACATATGCTCATCCCAGCTTATAGGAAGCTTCACGTTTTTACGTCTGGGAACATTCAGTAAAATTTATCTTGAGCTTCATCATTAAACTTCCAATACTGGAGATGGATTTCTTATATTCATAGAGAAGCTCTAATTCTTCAGGGAATGATCTGATAAAGGATTTCTTTTTGTTACTAAATTTTACGAAACCAGGTTCAAGTACAATCATTTGAGAGGAGAATATAAATTTTTTTAATTCTAATTTTAAATAACAGAAATTATCTTGATTCAGGAGAAGCTTGCAGTAGAAGTATTTAGGGTTAGCATTATAAGTGAAATTGGAAAAATTCTGTTATAAAGTTATTTGTATCCTCTAAATAATTTTCTCGAGATTTAGATACTCTTTGGAAAAAAAAGTAGCCGCTAATATCAAAATCCCTTATTAGTAGCATCTTGAGCAAGCATTTTTTATTAAATAAATAATTTAATTCTTGGTTGATCCAGATAAATATGAAAATCTGCAAAAAAAAAAAAATGAATGAATGGATTGAATAATATATAAATTTACTTCTAATTCCAGCGTTCAGGAGTAATTGAATTAAAGTTTTCATACTTTTAGTAAAATTTTCAAAATCAAATTAATGTGCATTTATTCGTGAAAGGGATAATTTTTTTTAAATTCTAACCTAAAATAGTAGAAACATATTAAACTATATTTTAAGGAATTTGATATCACATATTTCATCATTTTGTTATTGGGAAACTAAAAAAATTCACAATAGCAACTTGTGTTTTTCGCGCTCCTTGTAATTATTTCATTTCACAATTTTCTATATTACTACATCAACAAAGGATGTTTGTAATTCAATATCTGACTCTAATATATTTTTAAAAAAAAATTAAAATTCAATAATTTAAATGCATTTTGACTTCGAAAACAGTTTAAAAAATATATATATTAACCATTTATGATGATTCTTACATTTTAAATGGGTTGTCTACATTATAGTTTGTCTGTATTTGAGTTAGAGTCAGTAATTTTTAAAAAATGAAATCAAAGAAGATAGCAT
Organism: Argiope aurantia; assembly: GCA_026543865.1. Classification (NCBI taxonomy): domain Eukaryota; kingdom Metazoa; phylum Arthropoda; class Arachnida; order Araneae; family Araneidae; genus Argiope; species Argiope aurantia. The sequence continues at coordinate 1,530,517 of JAPMOR010016510.1, read as the reverse complement.
GCTTTTTGAATGCACTTAATGGCTATCTTTTGAACCCTTCAATAGGAAAATTAATGTAAAGAAATGAAGCAATCTATATTAGTCTGGGCTTACACCAGTGTAATCAAACGGAAATTATTTTGGATTCAGTCTTACCGGAAAATGCCAGTAAATATTAACCTTTGCAGAAATCTTTGTACTGTATACACATTTTCAGTTTAATTTACAAGAATAAGGTATTGATGTACTTTAAATGGATCTCCTTTCGAACTTTTCTATGTACACTTTATTGCTTTACATGCGTACAGGGCTCTGTCAAAATTCCAGTAGTCAATGAAATGAAATTGGTTAAAATTATAATCATTATTCAAAGTCATCATTATAATTATTGTATTTCTCATAGTTTAAATTGCATCATATGGCGCATTAATGGCATTTCCTAATAGTCATGAAATTTCACTAAACATCTCGTTTCTTTTAAAGTTCATATCTTTAAAAAAATACCATTCTGGCCTATAAAACGCATTTATTTTCGTATTTTAATTAATTTGCGATGATTCCCCATAATATTGGATATTGAAATAATATCAAACTATAAAAAATTTAATTTTCTTTTGGATATCATAAGATAAGAAACAAAAAACTGCTTTGCAACAAAAGAGAACTTTTTCATTTTTTCCCCCCTCCAAAAGAAAATGAGATTTATTTAACAATAACATAAAGTAAATAGTTCGAAAAGAAATAGCTGAATAAAAAAGTTTTTTTCTTGATGAAAAACTGCAGCATAATTATATAATTTAGTACAATAAATAATTTCTGTCTCTCAAATAGACAGAATAATAAATATTTTAGAATCTAAAACTTCAACAAATGCTTTTCAAAGTATAGAAATAATAGCAAATTAACTTTTTAGAAGATCTAAATTCTTCTGTACTTATCAAAAGCAATATATTATGAAAAAACCATATAAAAATATAATATGGTTTATCTCCAAAAAGTAGTTTATGAATGCTTTAATGTTTCGTTGCAATTCAAAAATGAATAACACTTTATGAAATATATTTCACTCTTTGTCAGTACCAAACGCATTTGACTCATGCTGCCATCTAGTGAAGTCTATAAACAACAATCATAGGGAACTTGCAGAGAAAGTGAAATAATTCTTTTAAAAGAATGGTGCCAAAAATCTTAAATAAGCATTTTAAAGAAAATGAAACTATCGTAATTCAATACGTAACAATAATTTCTAAGAAAAGACAAACATTTTTCTCTCAAGGGGTCTTTTTTATTATTTAAAGATAAGAATAAAGTAAAATAATTTTATGAAATTAATGGCACAAGAATATAGCTTCCTCGTAAAAAAAAAATGTGTGTACAACAACTGCATAGCAGGTATTTAAATAAATTAAAATTTCAAACACATATATTTTGAAAAATAAATTGCGATAATATATAATTTCATTTAAACTTGTATAGTAAAGTAAAATTTGAGAAATTAAAATACCTAAATTTTTTGAATATGAAAAGCAGGATTTTGATATTCCATATTCTAAAAACCGTCAGTAATTTTCCAAATATTTTGTGACATAATATGACAATATACATGATTAAAAATTGTTCGCAATTAAAATTCCTAGTTATTTTGTTTTTCACAAGTTTACTAAATTGATTTAATTCAAGTAGCTTTAATACTTTATTATATATTAAGAAAAATGTATAATAACAAGTATTCAAGTAGCTTTAGTATGTATTATAGAACTAAATTAAAGTTAGTAAAATTACATATAAAATTAGATTTAAAAAATAGTAAGAAAATAGCTTATTTCTATTGTTTTCTTAGGGTAGCAAACCTGTAAATGTCCTATTGTAATATAAGATGCGAAACGTACTTCCTGGAAGACTGACATTCATGCAAATTTAGGAAAACATTTTGAATACTCAGTATATTTTATTTCAGAGAAATAATCTATTAAAAATGTTTCACCAGAAAAAAAAATCCTAACATACACATTAAAGAATTTAAGTGGTAAAACTTCGCACTTCAATACATCATAAAAATAATTTATTCTCTATCAAAATATCATACTTTGAACAGAGAGACAGAAAATTCTAAATTTAAAGAATTAATTTGAATGAAAGGGTGTCTTTTAAACATTATTTACGTTAAATCGTGACTTTTAAAATCATTTTGTAGTTTCAATAAATTTGAAAGAAAAATATATGGAAAATTTAAAGACAGAGAAAAAGTTTAAAATATTTAACGGTAGACGGCGCTACGACAAATGAATAAAATGAAATAATAATTGGATTTCAGATACCCGTTAAAGTTTCAAATTCAAACTCTTTTTACAGATTCAAAAATTAAACTTTCAGCAGAATTCATCTTAAAAATACAATACAAAACTTGCATTCTTTTTCTATTGTTTAAAAATTTATTCTTTAAAATATAAAAGTATATACACATCTTTCACATTTTTGCAATTGAAATTCTTATTGCCTTGAGTCAAAACTGAGACATTTTATATTCCGAACAAACACTGTAAATAAGTTCAATCTAATAAAGAAATTAACCTTTTTTGAAAAAAATAGCGAATATTCTTTTACAAACTGCAATAAGGAAAGAAGGAGAACAATAAACGATTCTAAAGTATATTTAATTAGAAATACTTATTGAAATCCCAAAAATCTAACTGTATTGATTTTACTCACATTAATCCAGAATCTTCGTTTAAATTTGATACAAATTTTATATTGACATCAAAATTATTTCTATATTTACTATTACAGTGCATTCATTCTAAGAATAAATTAATTTTCAATGCTTCGAAACTCTTTTTTGTGTATTTTTCACAAAATTCTTATCATATATTTACTGATAGATTTATAAATAAAGACTTGGGACTTTTATTGTAATAAAAATCGTAATGTAATTTTTAACTGAAAAATATCAAATATATACTTCGATCACTGTGAAGTGAGAAAACTGAACACGTTATGCGATCATTTACTTCATAAGATTCCATGCTCTGAAAATAATACGAGTCTAATGACTAAAAGAACGTTTTAACGAAACGAATATCATCATATACAAATCCTATCAAATCTAAAGGAAGGAAAAATCAAGTTTAAGATTAGCAGAATCTCAATAAAACTTTTATAGGTTTTTACAGGAATTTGTTTAGTAGTCATGCATGTCAAAAATAAAACTCCTTTAGACATTTGCTCTTCAAAGGGATTGAACTCCCCAGCTGCCATTTGTCTTCAAATTTAACTATAAAAAATAAATTTAAAACTTTGTGATATAATATAAACTCTAGGTGTGGTAGTTTTCATTTAGATACTTTAGAGACAAATATTTTTATCTGTTTCCTTTATAATTAAAACTAAACTGAAAAAAAAAGAGATAAATCTATCTTTTCAAAGGTAAAATAATGTAAGTTTCTTATTTAATAAAAAATTCTCGCTAATTATTGCAAATGCAGATTATTTTTCATTAAAATTCACTGTTTTTTGCCGCTAAGAATTCTTCCGGAAGATGTTTATTCTGCTTCAGAAGTGAATATGGAAAGCATTCACTAGGAATACTCAAATAATTAGTATTATAAGAAAATATTCATTAATAATGTATGCATTCAAAATGGTTCGGCTGCTTTTACTTTGAGAGGATCAAGACACTATTTTATTTTCTTTAATATGCCACTATGCTCCAAATATGAAGTAATTATAAAGAATTCTTCATTCTTATGAATCGAGAATACTTTATATAACTAGCACTTGACAGAATTTCGTTCTTTAGGTCTCATTAAAAATTATTTCTATGGAAGATATTAATATTTAATTTATTTTTTCTAAAGCAAGGGCTATATGAATTCAGTTGAATATTAGTAAAGTAATATTTTAAAAATATTACAAGAAATTTCGTTGCAATTTTTGAAAAAATTATGTAGGAATGATTTTTTTTTTTCGAATTTATCATTTCGTAAGAATCTTATTTTCGTAGCAAATTATTTTAATGAATTCGAAATTTTGTGTATTCAAAAATTTATCATAGCTGCTGTATCAGCATTTAATATAAATGGCTCTGAGTGTTAAAAGATCAGTACAACATTCCCGTGATGATATTAATATATTTTCACAGGAATGTTGTATTGAGCATTTAATAATCAGCTTCATATCCTTTTAACATTAACTTCATCCTTTTAACATTAACTTCATCCTTTTAACATTAAAGTATGTCTAAAATTCACCTGAAGTAAGGAAAAAAACTCATTAGTTATGAAAATACTTCCAGAGTTTAAATCCTTTCCGAAAGCATTTTAATCCGAAACCTGAACAAGTAAGTGAAGTTTCTACATTATAATTTGTTTTCTCGCATACAAAGCTGAGAAAGTATTGTAATCGCTAAGAAAATCTATCCCGAGATTTTGATATATTTCCATGTTTTAAACCTTGAATTTTTTTTTCGAATTCTGTCCATACATCAATCAACATGATAGCTCAAAAAACAAATGAAACCTAATATAAGGTCTATAACAAAAATTGTAGATTTTTATTTTTTGGTCGAAATACATAAACGTGAAATCTATTTGTCTATCCATCTTTAAAGTTGTCCACATTAATTCAAAGACGCAGCGAGTTAAACTGGTAATACTTGGCAAGTGGTTTTGTCTTCAGAATTGTAAATCTGTATTCATTTTTGAAAAATTCCGTCTGTTACTCATTATATTGTATCTATGTGATAGCGACAAAGCTAGCGCAAAACTCTCCACAGTATGAAAATCCAAAATATTCTTTATTATCTTCTCTATACGACAAAGCTATAAAAATTTTTCGCCATACTCTGAGTCTAAAGTGTATTTATCCAAATTATCTTCTCTATATGACAAATATAAGCACAATATGCGGCACAATGTGGAAATCCAAAGTCCATGATCCATTCTCTTTTCTGCACTACAATGATAAATACAAAATGCGCCATGGTCCAAAATTCATACCCGGTTCTTTCCTCTATATGACAAAGCTAAATACAAAAAGGATCATATAGTGGAAGTATGCGAAAAAGCCCGAGGGAAACCTCACTCAGTTTTCTATCATTTTAAAACTTTACCATGTATTAATTTTATCTTAAATTACTATAATGTGGTTTTTAATGTTAAATAAACCAAAAAATAGGCATAACTTTAAAATCTAAAGCTTTATTTAAAAATGACATTCTTTACACATTATGAATACATTTAACATTGACACAAACATTAATGAGCATGTATAAATTAATAAATAAAACATTACAAAACAAATTATTTTTCACAACTGTGTCATGCACTATCGCTAAATGAAATGCCCAATTTCCAAAAGTCCAAAACAAAGCTAAATGTGCAAACAAAATGGATTAAAAAACACCATAATTACATTTTTGTTACCAAAAAACCTGTAAGTCTAAAACATCCTGAGACATTTAATGTATCTAGAAGGAAGATAGACTTAGGTGTTCAGCAGCAACAGAACTGAACAGCACAATTTTTAAATTTTCTTTGATAAAAGATATGCAGAAAATGAAAGAACTCGAAATGTATAATTCTTACAAAAGTTACATGTAAAAAATATTATTTACAAATAAAAAAAACTATTACACGAGTTTTCGATTGTTTGAAATCGTGAAAAAAGTTTTCATTATTTTTGATTCAGTATGAATTCAATTGCATTTAGTTAAAAAAAACGATGTATAGCCAGTGCTTATAGCCAGTGTAAAATATGAGTTTTCTTGGTCTTCTCGAATAAATATAAAGAATCCGAACCCACCCAGTTGTGCTTGTGTCTCTAATAACTGATTAGTTGGATTTGGCACAACATTGTAAAAAAAAAGAAATAGATTCCTTTTCCAACAACTGAGACACCCAAATTTGAAATCCCAAAATTAAATAATAAATTAAAAAAAAAAGACATACAAAAATAAAACAGCAATAAATAAAATAAATATTCCACATAAATAATTTTGGTACTTCAAAAGCAAATTTAAAAAAAATCAGAATTGTTTTAAATCAATTAACAGAAAAATCACTCTGAATACAAAGAGCTAATTTTATCATTAATGTTCTGGTTTATAAATAATTAAAGGTAATAATTACTTTTGTAAATGCATTATTTCATAATTTGTTTATTTTTAAAAATGTCACTAAGCAGAGCTTTGAGTATTACCAAAGAAGTTAATACTCTTCACAATAATTTTGATTATGCAGTTGGAATTTTCAGCATAACTTTGATTACTTAGCTGATTTCTACAATAATTCTGGTTAATTTACAGAATTGAGTTATTTTACATTACACTTCTGAATATTCAGTCAATATTCAAAATTATTTTTATAATTTAACGACTTTTAATTGCAATTCTGAAAATTCATTTAATTTCACAATAATTCTGGTTATACATAAAATTATTATAACAATATATGCCGATCTATTATTAACGTAACAATACTTCCAGGAATACCATTAATGAAAACATTTATCATATTGTTATGAAACTAAAAAATCCAACTGAATAAATAGTCTTTCATATTATTAGGAAACTAAATAATTCAACTGAATAATTTTTAATATAATTGTTAAACTAAATAATTCAATTGAATAATTTTTAATATTACTGCGAAATTAAATAATCCAAAGGAATAATTTTCCACAAACAATTATGATTTTTAATTAAACAGCATTAAGTACAACACATATCCCTCAAGGAATTTTTAAAACATTGCACCCGTTTCCATTTCTAGGAAAAACACAAAAACAATCACAAATCCCATAAAAAAATAAACGAACAGCACCAAACTGAAGCAAAAAGTTAACACTTTTTCTTCTTTAAACGGTTGCTGAGGAAATCCCAAACAAAAATAATCAAAATAGAAGGTTACACTCAGAAACTTGAGGTAGCCGTTCTTTCAATTAAAAAAAGAGAGTTCTAATGATGAGAAAAACGGCAGTGGCACAATTGGGTTGTCCCAATCATATTTCTTTCTGGTACCTATTAGTCACCGGGGTTCCAACTACCTTTTCTTGAAGAATTCTCTGTTGAGTCGCAGAAGAAGTGGAGCTTGAGGTTGACAATCTCTGGGATCACATTTCATGATGCCACCCATTTCACAGCGGCATAACATACAAGGACCACTGGAAGGCCGCACCACTTGATGTACCCGATAGACATTTCCTTCGATTTCACATCCTAAAATATAACAAATGCAGACCAATTTAATTCCTCGAAATACGTTTAATTGATATTTTATTTCTGAAGAAATTTTTATTAAAGGCTAATTTCAATTACAATTATTGATACAATTAACCAATAAAGAGTCAAACTCAATATGGATATTTTGGGAATTTTCTGGTTTTTTTTAAACATGACGTATTTTATTTGGCATTTTCTACGATTTTATTTAACTGATCTTGAAAAGATGGAATTATGAAGTCAATAATTTATTCGTTTTCTGATCTTACTAGAGTTCTGAAATTTCGTGCAGCTGTGCTTTCGCAATGTCAATACAATATTTAAATACTTTTAGAACTTAATTATAAGTTAATTCTTTAATTTTAATTAAAATTTGATTATATAATATAAAGTGCTATCTGATAAAAAATTTGAGAAAAAAATAATAGTAAGATTCCATAATATCCATAATGATAAGTTATGAAACACATTAAAAAATTAAAAAATGATAGAAATAATAAGAATTTTTAAAAACACGCTTTTATAAATGTACAAAAAAGCAGAAAATATTTTTTAAATAAAAATCTTGAGGAAGGTCAAAACATCATTGTAAAATATAATATTGTAAGAAATACTTTAAAATGAAATTTTAATCACGTTTACGATATATTTTTAATTTTATATGCGTGTTTAAAAATTTTCCTTTTTGTGGCATTCATCATGACTTAATTTCCATGTATAGTTGTTTTCGATGAATCATGGCTCTTGTGATTTCATTTTAGCCTTCAGATACTTGATAAAACATATTCAACTCTTAAGTGACTCATTGAAAGCTTATATTAAGAACCATTGTTTTATTTTATTATTTTGAAATTTAATTATTGCAATACATATATCCTAGTAGCACACAAATATTATATAATATGGCATGATATTAAAAAATATTTGCAATATTGTATAATGTAATTAAATATTGAATAATATAATACATCACATAATATTGCAAAATATTATACAATATACTGTTCCATCTGCGTAGTTTTGAAATTAATTGATTTTGCATAATAAACAGTTTAGGCATTTAATACAGAAAATTAGAAATTTTTTCAATGTTTATTGGATAACTACTGGATAAAGGGATAAGTTTATAACTGCGTTTAATAATTCCTATTATTAAAATTTATTTATAAACTGAAATGAGAGCATATATTTTTTTTATTCGAAAACATTAAATTATTTCAAACAAAACCATTTAGAAACTCCAAACTATCATTTAAAAATATATTTCGCGAAAACTGGCGATATATCGATTTTGTATTGCAGAAATGAAATATATTTTTACGAGAATCTTTAAATTTCCGTGCATTCCTTTTTTGACACAATATAGCAAGGGATGTATTTAGCTGTGACACGAGATAATTACCTGTGTTTTGATCAGCAGGTGGCAAGTATTTTCCTATTCTTGGGTCTGGTGTTGTAGTTGTTGTAGTAGATAAATTAAAATGCATTTCTTGAACAGCTGTAAGAGAAAGCATTTCAATCTTTAAAAAAATGTAGGAGGTGCGCATTTAATTAAAAAAATACTGTAATTAGATGTTTTGGTGTTCAGAAACTAGAATTCATGTCTTATCTCCATACTATCTCCCCGCTTGGAATATTTAAAAACTCGAAACTCCCTCGGCAAGATTAATTTGGCGTGAAAAATATCACTTAACTACTAATCCTTTAAACTTCGTGTTATCAGAAACCCCCAAGGTAAATTTCTTAAGATATGTGCTGCGTTCACGATACGAAATGCCAGCGTGATTTTACTCTAACAAAAGATTGTATGGAAACGGATGTCACGATTGCTAGTAATCAAAATGACCTTTCTCGGTTCTTTTTTCACCAATTTTCGACTTGTAGGTTTATAATTCTTTCATCTATTCTGGTGCAGCATTATACTGAAGAGAATTTCATTCATAAACTGATGCATTATTAAAAAGTGGGGCCCTATAATCAGTAAAACTAATGCTATTCTTATTATAGAGAAGCTAGAAAATCGGCGCAGTGTATGAAACAAACGTCGTAAAAATGAATAGTCTTGTTTACAGAATACATTCATCCTTCTCAGACTTTTTTAATACAGGATTTCACAATACTTCAATTATGATACAGTCTTTTCTCATCAATGTATCAATTATCTCTACTTTAAGTATTTTGGTATAGAAAACGAATAATATTATTTCAAAAAACAACTCAGCTTCAAAATACATTAATAACAACTCAAATAATATAATAGTAAAATTCAAAATTAATACAATGAAATTCCATTTTTTTTTCTACTTGGACGAATTTGCATAAAAACACTTTCCAAACGCTGTTTTTAGTATACTATACAGAAAAAATAATTTCATCTACTCAAAAATAACCCATCTTAGAATTAAGTTATAAAAAATAAATCTAACTGAAAAGAATTTTTAAAAGCACACTTTTATTAAAGGTCCTAAACATCAGAATTTTTTATTTCAATTATTTTCTATTTTTAATATTGATATTAATCATTTTTCAAATTCACTATCAGATGGTGCCATTGATGCGTAATGAAAATTTTAATTTAATTAAAGATTACATATTAATTAAATTGTCAGTTGTACTAAAAATATCAATTGTACTAATAATGCAAGGGGATTAGAAAGAAGGAAAAGTCAATTACGAAATTCCGTCATCAAAACATGAAAAGAATAAGTTGGACAAAAGTGGTTATTTAATAATTAACTTACGGCAATGGAATCTCGGACAGCAGAAACCATTTATAGGGGTAGCGTAACATCCCCTGATAGGAGGTGGACAGCTCTGTTGAAGACAGATGATATCACCACGGAAACAGAAGCAGAATTCACATGGATCCTTTCGTGGTATTTGCTCGGCAGAATTATAGACTTCATTTTCATACAGGCAATCTATAATCAGAAAAAATAACTTGTAAGGTAAACACATCAGCAGGTTTATTCAACATCATTCTGTATTTTTTTTTAATTAATGGTCAAGACTGATAAATTTTAAAAGGTATTTTGTTGTACCATTATATTTAATAAACTTTTCAAAAAAAAATGGAAGCAAACTTAAATATTGAAATTATTTTCTGTAATTTTACACTCTCTTCAGAATTTTATTATAAGTTAAAATAAATTTTGATATTTTTATTGACTTGCAATATGAATTAGATTTTATTTGTACACACAAGGATACATTTTAATATACTATATATTTATATATTTAATTTAATTAAATTTATTATATAATATATTGCACTCTCTTCAGAATTTAATTATAAATAAAAATAAATTCTGATATTTTTATTGTTTTGCAATATGAATTAGATATTATTTGTACACACATGGAAAAATTTTAATATACTATATATTTAATTAAATTTAATTTAATATATAATAATTAATTATAATAATTATACAAGGTGACCAGGAAGTAATATGCATTGTTTGGAGATATTTGCAGCTAAAACTAATGAATGGAATTAAAAAAAATTCACAAGTGTGAAAGGCATAAATAAATAACGGATAAAGTCGGTTAAGAGAAATTTTGAAAACGTTGAAGCGAAAGCTGGTGGAGAATTATTATGAACACACGGAGATAGAATAAAGCAAAATTTCATTAAAGTGATAAAAGAATTCACTTATGTAAATAAATCGCATATTATCAACACTAGGTTCTCCTGACTTATGCGCAACATTTCTTTGTGCTGACCTCTTCTATATACAAAATACTGCATCGACAACTATTCCCACAATTTTTTCGGAATTGATCTCTCTATGTTTTTCAGAGGACTTATATTTGATATCATTATCTTTAGCTACGAATGTCTTATAAAAGAGGGGGGGGGGTTATTTTATGGCCAACCGGTATTATACCAAAATAAAATGAATGCAATTACAAAATCATTACTTACATCCATCTTCTGGCAAATGATGAGGGCTTTCATCAGCTGGTTTGGCTGGAAGAAACATAAATAGAAGGTTAAAAATGTAGACACACAACAAAAATTCAATACTCAGATTTTCATCCCCATAAAATGCAATCTTATAATTTATAAATACATCTCTGTGCTTAAATTTTTTTTCTTCTCTTGATATTTTATTAAGCGAATTGTTACGATAAGTTTCAAGCAGGGAATTAAACTAATTTGCTTGTAGAAAATGAGAAATATTTTTTTCATTTCATTTTTTAAGTGATTACCTAAGAGTTACTGAACAATATATATTTTTATTTTTAAGTTTCTTAACATGCAGTATACCTATTCCTTTTCACCAATCATAATCATGAATACGAAAGTTTTCTCATAAATCAAATAAAAAACATAGAATTCAAGAAAGATAAAAATAAAAGCATAAGAGTAATACGTTATTCTAAAAAAGATTAATATTACTCTTCATACTACTTCAAAATACTTTGTTAGCGATTTTCATAAAATATTTTATGCACATCCCGTTTTGATAACTATAAGATCAACACATATTTGAGCTCAAAAAGACTTCTAAATATAAAAATATGTCTAACGAGTTTTCAGAAAATATTTAGAATGATAGAATACAATTAATGTCATCAGTACTGGAAAATTTTGCATACAGTTGTATCTTTCTTATACTTGTCGTTAGAATTCATTATGAATTTTACTTTGGAATAGAAGAAGTCAGTTTTTTTTTATGTCAGTTTCACTTGAATGCTGTTTGATGCTTAAATGCTATTATCCTACTGTCTATAACTAAAAAATGAATAAGTTTTTGAAGGAAACTTTACCTGTAGTGTGCTTGTGTGAAGGACCGGATGTTGTTGTTGATGATTTATGGCTCTCAGCGAGAATAGATGGTGGACTAGAATGAGGGAAAAAGCTGGAAATTGTCTCCAATATCTCTTCATGAGTGGTACTGGAACTTGTATCATGAGCTGGTATTGTTACATCTTCCTGAGATTTACTTGTTCCAGTAGTTGACGAGGCTTCACTAATATCGACTGCCGAAGAAGTACTTGTTTGCGGTTGAGCAGTAGATGAATCCACTGCATGTTTTGTAGTTGCACTTACAAAGAGTGGCGAATAAGTACTATGTTCTTCTGGGAAAGCTGATTCCCCATCAGAGACGAAAGATTTTATTGTTACTTTCTTATCTTGATTTTCGGAAAGATTCAAGTCGTATGATGTTGTAAGTATACTGTCTGTTACTACTTTCGTAACTGAGTGATTTGACAAAGAGTCTTTAATGGTAAAGGATTCAATATCATATACTTTCTCAGCTCCTTCTGGTTGAGTTTCTTTGTCAAGTGAGCTTTCAAATGCGTTTGAAGTTTTTTCTAATGACGTAGATGTAGTTATGCGTGTAGAAGAAATACTATCTCGTGAAACTCCTAACGCGTCTATGGTTACTATCGTGGAAGATGAAGGAGATGTCTCTGAAATCTCAGAAACTCCTTCTTCATTTTTAATTTCGTAACTTTTGGTTGTTTCGTGTATTGTTTCAGTGAATGTTTCATTCTGATGACTTGAGAAAGTAGAAAATTGATCCTCTACTGAAATTGAAGGTAATTTCTTTGTAATAATTACATCACTTTCATCACTTGTAGTGATACCATGATGTTCAGAAATGCCATCATTAAATGAGAACTCTGTATGCAAATCAGAATAATCTTGTATTGAAATAACACCTTCTGTTTTACTATGATCCAAATGGAGATTTTCTTGAGGTGGACGGGTGCTGTCGTTGAAAAGTTCTGTTACATGTGTAGAATGAATATCAGTTTGTTTCGGAAGGGAAGTCACGATTTTGCTGGATATTTCGTTCTCTGTAGAATGTACTTCGGCATCAAAGGAATCTTGGATAGAACTTTCAGTAGTGGAAGAAAGTTCTATGTTCTCTACTGTTGTTTCCTTCAGCAATATTGCTGAGTCTGGACCAGAGGTTCGATCAGCGTTCGTATCGTTTATGAGAAGTGCAGGTGCATAATCTGTTGAAAATTTAGTGTGAATTGTTAACTCTTCTGAAATGTTTTCGTTAGCAACATTGCTAGAAACACTTGTGAGACTATCACCACTTTCAACATGATGAGTCGAATGCTGCTCTTCTGTAGTGGCATTTTCTTCAACATTATCTGTTGTTTCAGGCTTGGTAGTTGAAAATGAATCCGATTCTTCACTGAATTCAACTGATGAAGATATGTGAGAAATGTATGTAGTGTACAAATAGTCATAATCTGTAGGTTTCCTTGAAGTGCTGCTTAGTTCAATTCCAGGGACTGTCACAGATTCTTTTTTCCTTTCTGTTTCTTCACTTGAGATGGTTTGAATAGAAGTGGATGAATTCATGTCAATGTGTGGTTCCTCGGTGAATAGTTCTTTATGTGGTTGATCGGTCACATTTTGATCTTCATCAGAAGAGCTCTTTGAGTATTCTGTAGTGAAAAATTCATTCGAACTTATAGTTGTCTTAGCGTGAAGAGTTGGGTTTTGTTTGACTTCATCTAATGAATGAGTTTCTGAAACGTTTTCTGTATGAGGAGTCAGCGTTATATCGCTCGTAGAAAACGTAGATGAAGCATGTTCAGAATGAGTTACGCTTGTTTCGGAATCACTTTCTGTAGTCTCTGCAATTTTAATTGTCAGTTCTTGAGATGATAAATCTTTGTGAGCAACTGTTGATTCTTTTATTGATGTAACTCCGAAGTCAGTCGTTGATTTCCTATCAACATTTACTGACTGCTCTGTCTGAGTGTCTGTTACAGATGCAAAAGTTGAATCTGAATGAACAGTTGATTTTATAATTTCACTTTTTTGTGTTACAGATTCATCGATTAAAGTGGAAAACGAAGTTGGAAGCTCTGTAGTATCGTAATGTTGCACAAATTTTGTACTTTCTTCATGTTTTGGAGGATAATACACTTCCTTATGGAAACCGTAATCTTGCGTTGGGGAAACTGTACTAGAATAAGAAGTTTCAAATGCAGATGTATCAGAAATGTTTGTCACTTTAAAATCGGAAGTAATTGCTCCACTATCTTCAAATGAGGGTACGGCTTCTTTTTGGTCATCTGTGTGCAAAGTTTGATTTGCGAGTTCGATCCCAAATGCATTTACAGTATTTGTTAAATTGAAATGGGATTCTTCTAATTTGTTAACTTCAGTGACAGCTGTGGAGTAAATTTCAAAAGGTTTCTTTTCAACACTTTCCTGATTTGCATAAGTTGTATCTGAGTCAACAGTTTGTAAATTATCTTGTTGAGAAGGAATTATCGAAAAGTCGATAAGATTTTCCGGAATGAGTGAAGGGGATACCTTTAAAATGTCGCTGTCCTTAATGGATTCTTTGGTAATACGTAAGCTCTCTGCATCGGTTTTATGCTTATCTAAAGAACTTTCAGTGACATCACTTGATAATTCTGAAAGAGATGAGAATCTTTCTGCTGATTCAGTGGTTAACTTTTCAGGCAAAATAGTTTCATCGGATTGAATTGTGCTTATAGTTGTAAAGAATTTGATGTTTTCTTCCAATCCTTCATCCAAACTTTCTGGTGGGTATGTCTGCTTATGGAAACCGTGATCTTGAGTTGAAAATTTGTCAGTGGTGTGAGCAAGGGAAATGTGAGTTAAGTCTGGTACATTTTCAGATGAAAGTTTCGAATCTGAAGAGGATGTGATTTCATTAATAATGTCACTATCTGTCAAAAGGTTTTCAGGCAAACTGACACCTTTTGTATCATTCAATAAATGCATTTTGGTGCTCCCAAAAATTTCTTGAGTTTCTTCTGTGATCAAGCTACTTTCTTCTGTCACTTGAGGATATTTTGTTGTCGTCAAATATACAGCATCAGTTTTCGAATCTGTGTCAGTCAAACCGACTTCTGTACCTTTTTGAGCCTCTGAAATTATTTCAGGTGAGAATGTAGACGAAGATTGTGTTTTATCATGATCAGTGATTGAATCTTTAGCCAAGATATCGCTATTTAGCTGCTTAGATTCAGTTGTTTTCACTGATACATCGTCAGAAGTTGTAGCAGTAAATTCTTTCGCCACTGAAGTCGTACTTCCAGTATCCCAGCCTTCATAATCCGTAGATTCAGAATCCTCGTATTTTTCTGTTATTTTTTTAATAGAAGAGTCTTTAACAGCCTCATCTCCACTTTGTGTAACGGGTAAAGTAGATGGCTTTATTTCGGTAATTACCTCTTGGGTTGTACTTATATCTAAATATTTATCGGTTTCATGGAACTTTTCCTCTGTTTCTGCATCGGCTTGGAAATAGTTGGACGTTGAATGATGACTTTCAATAACCGCATCAAGTTTTAATGGTTTAGGAGTACTTGTAAGATCGTAAATAGTTGTGAGTGTAGAATGACTGGGACCATCCCTCACACTAATTAATGCAGGCGTAGTGGAAGCCGATTGTTCTTTCTGTTTATTTTCTGGCACAGTCTTTGAAGTTGATGTATAATCCGCATGTTCTTCAAATGACTCGTCTGTCTCTTCTGACTGTTCAACAAAGTTTGTGCTGTGTTTGATTCCACTTTCAGTAGAAATGGTTTCGCCATCTTCGGGTTTTGGACTAGTTTGGAATTCTGCTTCCAAATCAAGCTCACTTTGTTCATTTGAGGAATCGTATGTTGTCTTATCCCCTTCTTGATGAATGAAATTGGAAGAATTAACTTGTTCATTATATTCTTTAGTAGTTATTTCACTTTTACTAGTTTCAGTTTCTTTGACAGTGTCCGAGTAATCATCAGTTGCAGCATGTGTAGCTGTTTCATCACTTATAACTTTAATTTTAGGTATCACAGAAGAATCTTCTGTGCTGAAATAACTTTCGGATGTAGGTGCATTTTCAGTTGGCGCTGCAGTTGAATGCTTTTGGAGTTCAGAATATTCAGTATTTATTAAATCTTCTTCTACTCGGATGGAAGAAGTTTCAATTTTTTCACTCTTTGTTGATGAATCAGTTATCTCACTAAATTCAGAAATTAAAGTTGTTTTCAATTTATTTTCAATATCTGTTACATCAAAGACATTTGTGCTTTGTCCGAAACTTGCAGAAGTTGAAGCTTCATCAGTTTGAGCCGAAACTGTGAAAGAGATTTTTTCATGCTCATGGAACTCGGAATGAATATCAGTTAAAACTGCCTCTGTTGCATTGTGTAAAACTGAATGGTCATGGCTTTCTTCAGGAGAATCAGATTTTGGTGTACTTGCAAATAAGATAGTTTGTTCTGAAAATAAATTATATTTCTTTTATTTTCCCAATATTAATTTGTTCAGCATAATATTATGCATTTTCTTATTAGTATTTAGTGGAATTCAACCTTATGAAATCTTATAGCTCTAAATACTAATAAAAGTGTTTCAAGTTTTTTAAAACTACATTGCATTTGAAGCAGAAAGAAGGCTATTAAAAATTTCATGATGCCGTAAATAATTTTAAAACTATTTAATTTACTCTCTATCTCTATTTTAAAAATCCTTGCAAATAGAATGTTTTAGAATAAAATTAAGACTAAAATTTGAATATTAGGTAAAACATTTATAAAATTATTATGAAAAACTTAAGAAAATTCTTACAAAAAGGATGTACTGAAAAATAATTTAACAGGATTTTAACTAGATATTATAGTGAAAATTCATATAGTAATGTCGATCAGGAATATGATATAAGAAATTTTGAGAATTTCTTAGGATATGAAAAAATTTGACCAAAGAGATGACTTAGGATATGAAAAAAAAAAAAATGATCATACCTTCTTTTGCTGTAGTTTCCTCAGAAATTTCAGTTGTTATGGAATCGGTATGTATTTTTTCGTGATCCGTAACTTTTACAGAATCTTCAACTGAGTTATTTTTTTCTTCCAAAATTTTTGCAGTTGTTAATTCAGAAGATTTGCTAACATCACTGACGTCGATTGCAGAAGTTGTAATCTTTTTTGCAATGAGGTCATCTGAAAAAAAAAAAAAAACCGAATATTTATATAAAAAAAATTATAATATTCGGGAAAATATAATTGCAAAAAATATTCATTGGAAAATTATTGCTTATTATTATTTGCTGAACTGTAAAGTAAATTTTGAAAAAAGCGATTAATTTTTGATATATTTAAGGCAAAAAAGGAACATTTTTCATTGCAGAAATAAATATTAAAGCAATTTAAAAATTAAAATTTAAGGTTACTGATTTCAAAATTTAAATTTACTTAATACTAAAAATTAATTACAGTTTTACAAGCAATATCCACATATGAAAAATATATAGTGTCAACTAAATTATAATAATTTGTTGTAATCTTTTATCATAGCAAACGTTTTATTTGATTCAAATATAAAAAAAAATAATTTACATTTTTTTTAAACCGTACTTTTATTAGTATACTGACTAGTAAAAATATAAAACAAGAACTTTAAAGTGTTACACTGTTATAGAAATATTTTAAATAAATGCGGACTTAAAATAACATAAACAATATAATTTTTAGCGAATGTTTAGGATTTTACTTCTAATGATATTCCATGTAACTACATTTTTTTAATTGTATTCTTTTCAGCGCCTCATGCTTTTATGTTTTTTTTTTCCAATCTTCAAATGTTTTGATACAAAGTTATTTCTGCTTTTTAGTATACCAGTAAAAAGTCTCTTAAATTACTTTTTATTTTCATTATTTTCTTATTTCAGTGTTTAAGATATTTCATAATAGCAAATGCTGTAAATCAACTTATCATTTTTTTTTCTGAAATTTATTGGAACCTCTTGTATGAAATCAAAGTTTTTTTAAAGATTAATAAATAAATTGAAAATTAAGTTTTGAAAATATTGAAATAAAGTATTTCCATCTAGAGAACTTTAGGGTAGAAATTTGGAAACTAGCACATCAAGGAATGAGTGAAATCGATGAGAAAATTCCACAGCTACCAACATGAAACCAGTCAAGTGAAATAAAAATATTACAAAGATAAAAATGGGCTTAAAAATAAAGATATTTTCAAATTAATTAATCATTTCAAATATTGTATACTTATTTTTTGTTTGTATATTTAATGTCAAAATCATTCTATATTTCAAATATATACCATTTTCAGAAACATGAGTCAGGGATTCTGCTTCTTCCTCTTCTAAATCCTCGATTGTTTCATGTTCAGTTGGAGAGCTATCCTTCGGAGTAAACTGAGTTGTTTCTAATAACACCGGTGTTTGAACTGTTTGAGTTATAACTTCAGGTTTCAGTGTGAATATGGTAGTTCCTAAGAATAAAATGCCAATAATGAAATAAATTATCTGAAAATCCGAAACAGTTACAATTTATCAATCTAATTTTATTTAATATCACAGTATTATTCAAATGTTGCACCGTTTATAAATGGTTATAACTCTATTATAAACATTGTTAGAAAGAAAATATTTTAACTGCTTATAGAAGGAAGCTAAAGTTCTGTTTAGATATGTAATAATTATCACAAGTGACTTCTCTTGATCATACGGGCAATATCCAAGCAGTATTTATTTTACGCCATACAATGTGAATCATGACAGTAACCATAATGAAGCAGAGTAGACTGCAGGATGAAAGGTTTTCAATGCATATTTTAAATCTTCTGAAATTATTTCTTGTATCGTCATTTTATCGGAATATGTCTTAGATTCTGTCTTAACGTTTTCTTTGCGTTGCAACAGATGATGAATTCAAGGTACATTGAGAAAATGCTTAACATGGTTACAAATGAACTACCACATGGTTGTTGCCCTTGCGATTAAGGTAAATCACTTATAGTAAATATTTTGTGCTCGAATAAAAATTTGAACTTCTTCAACAGTATAGTATTCTGATATTTTTTTCTTTCTGCTGTAATTTCCAAGGAGTTGTAGCCATTTGTAATTGGCGCAACTGTTTTAAATAGCTTTGTTCTTTTAAACATACGTGCATATCCAGCGAAACAATTTATATTTTTGTTGGAATTCGAAGTAAATCTAATACGGAAAATAACTAAGATTTAATAAAAACAACTAAAAGTATCAGAAGAAACACGAGGGATCGTTCTCCTCTCGAATTTATCGTTAAATCGTACAGATGGCGTTCGAATATGTATTTTGGAGTATGTATTTGTAAGGGAATCAAATATGTATTTTGCAAAAATATCTTTTTACCCAAACCAATTGGGTTCAAAATTTAGCACTCATCTATAATTGGGTTTAAAGATAACATAAGAAAATACACACATTTAGCTTTTTGTATTTTGAGTTATTGTGCTCTCATAATTACGAATTCAAGAACAAACAGGCAATCAATCCGATGATAGATTTGATTAAAAACTGGATGTACTACTCAGATAAAAAACCCATGATAAACTCAATTTTTTTGTATTTTCTGGTTAACGTGTTTTCCTCCACGCCGGTGCATAGACAGACTTCCCGTTGGCGGATTTCGTCCAAAATTTAATTTTAAAATAACTGCAATATTGATGTAAGGGCCACATATTAAATTTCATTTTTCTAGATTCTTGTTCTTTTTAATTATTGTGCTCATAGGCAGACAGACTTATTTCAAAAGTGTTTTTCCAAAGTGTATTCTTGCGGTTGAATTCTTTGACGATGCTGATACTTTTCAATGCAGTATACAAACTAGAAAGTAAAGTAATAGTTGCAGGGGGAATATTTTTAGAGATATTTCTTGCTGTAAGTTGCCCTAAAACCCTATCGTGATGCATATGAACGGATAGACAGATAGACTTCCTTTTAATGGATTTCCCCTAAATTTGACAAAAATTTACAATTTTTATTTAAAGAACAATCATAGCAGGTTTTTAATACCATTGAGCTCATGAGCAATTTAAAGAGATTGACAATATTCCAAATATACGGAGGATTCAAGAAAATCTTGAGATTGCATGTTTTTACGATTGTCATGCTTTCGCTTTCTATGATTCAAAAGTGTAAAAGTAAAAGTAATGAATCAAACCTGCATTCATTTATATTTTTTTACATTAATTAAACTATTCCTTATGTCACGGTCAACAGAATTATCAATAGATATTGTTTTAGTTAACTCAGAAAAGAACAATTTACTAAAATAGGAAATGCCTAATAGTCTTAAAATGACTTAATTCAAAGATAAAATTTTATTTAGGAAAATGAGAACGTCCTATAGTTGTAGGATTGTATAAAAGTATGGCAGTGATTAAAAGGAGTTTAAAAAAATCAGACTAATACCTGAGTGAACAATTGTTGGAACTACAGTTGATTCTGATGAGAATATAACATGAGTGTCCGATTTCACAGGCTCAGATGTCAGCTCCGGTGCTTTTGATGTCACAAAAGAATGATGAGATTCTTCACTGACAGCTTGTGTTGTTTCTACGGTCAATTCCATCTTTTCTTCAGTGTGCTTTTCAGTAATTGCAGGAGTTTGAGGTGTGGCCGTAGATGTGACTTCTGTAATTATTAATTTCAAAAGTTAATAATGCTTGAAGAGTACCTTATGTAGATTATACGATAAGAAAGATATCTGAAAAAATCATTATAACTAGCTCTCTTCTATCTTATAACTTCTTGTATATATATAAATTTATTTCGAGTATCTCGGAAATAGCTCTAACGATTTGGATAAATTTTTTTATTTAGATAAAGATTTACTTTTTAAGTTTATCTATATAGTTATCTTTTCTGAAAAACGTGATTTTAGACACACACACACACACATAAAAAAACAACAACATTTTTTTTATAACTGAAATTGACATGTGACCCGCATAATCCTATCAGAGCCGGAGTAGTGATTGGGGCTTCTTCTTATGTTCGATCCCATGTTTGTAATTCAGTTAGATTTCATTTATAAGAGCCGTAGGATAAGATTTTATTTGTAGTTAAAAAAACTGCTGAGTGAAGCTCAGTTTCTTAGGTACTATATAATTAATCCCCAAATACTTTGAGTATGTATTATGAATGCTAAAATAATGCATGCACGTATAAGTAATCCAGAAAATTTGTAATAGTTCAGATAGAACATGCAAAATGAAAAAAAAATGATGAATGAAACCTATTGTAAGCTTTATTAACATTTCGTTGGGTATTCAGTTAGTTAGGGTTTTAATTTCTGCTTGTTTAAGAAAATTACTCTTAGCCATGCAAAATTTGTAAACTCTTTTTATACTTTATACTATAGATATTTTTTCATGCACCAGGAAAAAAATTGAATACATGGAGAAAAATGCCATTTTTTTTCTTTTCCTTCTCAGTCACAATTTAGAAAATATTATAAAATTTCTCTCTTTTCATTGAAATAGTATTATTTAAATGTAGTTTATTATAAAATAATAAAATATTACTTATTGTTTCTCGTTTAATACATAAAAATCAAATTTCAGAATTTCATGATTTGGTAAATAAATCAAATGCTTTACTTCAGTATTTCGACAATAGAATTTCTCCTTCAAAATTAACAGCGTAAATTGATTTTGTACAACGAATAAAAAAGAAAATGAAAAAAAATCGGTAACAAAAAAAATATAGATTAAAATTATGTTATAATATTGATACATTATTTTAAATATTTTCATAAAATTAGATATCAATTAGCTCTAAAAATTCTGTTAAAATTATACTTATATAATGAATTTTAACAGATCTAAATAAAAAATAATTACCGTCTACAGAAATTGAAGGCTTATGAGTATGCGGCAGTTTAATATGAGATTCGGGTTTCTCAGTTTGTTTTGGAGGATCTGTAAATGTTTCAATAGTCTCTTCGTCCTCTGAATGATCAACTGCATGACTACTATGATCAAACTCAGCAATGGTATTCTCGAAATGTTCAGATATCTTAATCGATGTCAAATCGCCAGCCACAGAAGTTGATGCTAAGTCTCTATATGTATCTGGATGAACAGTTGTTGTGCTTTCTAAAAACATCAGAAAATACTCATATTTATGGATTTCGAAAGAAAAATAATTAAAAATCTTAAATCATAAAAGTCATATTTATATGAAATAAAATAAAGAAATAATACACTTTTTTTTTATGAGAGAGTAAAATTTAGAAAAAAAGATATTCGAAGGTATTGTTCTTAATACTTCAACAAAGGCTGAGAAACTTTATAATTAAGTAACTAGACAGGATACATATATAATCAAGTAATAATATTACAAATGTATAAGGTAAAATAATTCTAAATAGTGTATATAATCCGGGCTAGCATAGTCAATCACAATCGCTTACTTTACAAAATCGAGCCGGGAATTCAACTTAACATATTCTAATAAAGTTAAAAAAGATCTGTAAATTGGAAGTGATGTGTGGTGCAGCATACCATGTCTCGATGTTTTCAATATATCATTAAAACAACTTACCAACCTAATAAAAGACTGAATATTTCATCCACTAAAATTTCTGTTGTGGTAAAAGAGTTTTATGATACCAGCAATCTAACTTTTTAAATATGCCAATCTGATCATTTTTTTTAAACCGAAGATTTTTAGTCTGCGGCTAAGTTAATAAGTATTTGCCTTTAATTTTTATAATTTATTACAACGGAACAAAATTTTAAATTACATCTTTTTTCAACATAATCATCACACTGGTATCCAATCCACTTGAGGAAATGCTCCACAAACTTTCCAATACCTTCAGAAAAAATGTTTTCGATTGAGCAACAAGCCAAATATGTACAATTTGCTTTACCTGGGAGAAGAATTGATGGCTCTTTTAGCAAGTGTAAGTGACCAAACATATGAAAATCCAATGACAAGAAATCTGGACTATAGACAGGATGCTCAATTTTTAGAAATAGAGATTTTGAATAGTTTAACGTGTTTGGAAATCTTATCCTTCACGCTTGTAAGATAGCATTTGAACCGTTCATTCCACTTGTAAACTCTTCATTGCAATAGAATATTGTCCCCGTATTATACTGAAAGCTTTCAATGACTTTCAGCTCCCAGTAAACCTTCAAACCACTAGAAACAGATTAAGGATAGGAGTTTTTTGGCTCAAGCGGAGAGTGGTGCAGCAGAGTTTATTTCTCAATTGTTCAAAATGAAATGATAAAGTTAAAGCTCGTCACAAGCGAAGAAAAAGATGCCATTTAGAGGTTAGTAAGCATACAAAACTGCATTTCTAGTCTACAAACGGTTAGAACAAAAGTGCAGATGCTTATTGATTTAAGCTCGCAAATTACTTTTAGAAATTAATTTCCTTATGTATGCAATCATATACTTTGTGTGCAGATATAGCTATATTTATTAAAAGAGTGCTTTCGCATCAGGGAGTGAACAACACAAAGATTTTATTTGCGACGTGCCAGAAGCGAAATGTAAAATTTTAAGAACCGATAGGAGTAAGTGATGGAATTATACAGGGAAGTTCAATAAGACAATAGTTCAGCTCTACCGACATAGCAGTAAATGATATTTTATGTTCATCAATAATTAAACTGGAAACAGAAAGAGTGAGTATCAGTTGGTACGATTTGTATTATTGTTCCAACTAGTTCAATCATTTGCATACTTTGTTCTAACGAAATTACTCTACTACCCATGGGATATACGTTGAGTATCATTTATTACTTAATTGACAGTACTAACAATTATTTATTTGATTTTCAATGATATATTCAAGAGTAATCGAGATGCAATTGCTATATGTTTCGCATTTCACCGCCAGGGGCGCTATAAATGACCCCACTTTTAACGTATACTCATTTATCTAACTTACACACGACTTTTATAACTGTAACATCTTCCGTTCACAAATTAATTGGTTGCATGATTTACACATTTTCCAACTAGTATAAAAGACAGATTTTAGATATTTTACGGTTATTTATCCGGAAAGTTTTACCTGAAA
>JAPMOR010016510.1:1440893-1506386 GCA_026543865.1 Argiope aurantia | reverse complement strand
AGAGAGAGAGAGAGAGAGAGAGAGAGAGAAATGGAATTTTGCGCTATTTTTTTAATTGCCTACTGAGAAGTTACATTTTTATAATTTAGATTCTTATTTTTTCTAGATGACAATATATTAGTTTAATATTTTCAGAATAAATAGCTATTTAATTGATCTAATTAAATTTTTATTCTTTAAGAGTAGCGCCACCTGATAGCTAGTTTAAGAAAAAATTGACTTCAAGATTCTATATTACTTAATTTATAATTCATTATTATTAATAAATTATATATAAACTAAAAAAATGAAAATTATTAAAATGAAAACATTCTATTTTTTATAACTCACATAAAAGAGCACTTTTAGAAATAAGTTTCATTAAATTTATTATTTCATGAATATACCTTGCGCTGCCGAAATATCTTCTATTGGATGCTCTGTTACAGTAACTCTGAAACTTGTTTTTGTTCCATCTGAATCTTCGATCTTGTCATGGAGAGTTGAAAATTGTGTGATACTGACAGTGTGTGAAACGTAATCTGTGACAGGTTGTTTTGTCGTTGTATCTGAAAGACATAAAAACTAGTTAATAAAAAGTTTATTTTTGATATTCAATTCTTAAAAGCATAATCCCTTAATTATCTTTTAAAATATCCAAGTATTTTGTACGTATGGGAGAGGGTTCTTTATTAGCACAAAATGTCCAACAATATCGTAAGATATTTTTATGATATTGGACAGCATTTCGAATATCTAACAACTTTGTGAAGATATCGTACAATATCTTGTACTAATAGAGATGGTTATTATATGATATTCATACAGTATTTGCTTCTCTAGTTAGTTAATTATTCCCTATATGACGCTTTTAATGTTGTGTATAGGCTTAAAATGACAACATCTGAAAAACAGAATAACTTGACGTATAATTATGGGTTAAAGCAAAATTCTCTATGAAAATTACGCATTTTAAAAATAAAAAAGCGACATTTTTTGAAAATTTAATATTTTTGCTTTAAATTCTACTTTCGAAATTTTAAATTCAAATTCATTATGAAAAAGGATTATCTACTGATTGCTTATAACAGCAGACATGAGAATGAAAACCGATTTATCGTACTGTTTGCATTAGAAAACAAAGTTATGAATAAAATAAAAATAAGGTATCGGAAACACTGTCAAATAAATTAACAAAATTTTACTTTCGAACTTGCGTTTTTGTGATGAAAGCTTTTTAAATTAAAGTTTATGTGTAAATAAAATAAGGATTCACATCATGCAGCGGCTGCAATATTTATAGCGGGCTAAAAGTATTAGAGAAAATATTTTAAAGGAAACTAACCCATATTTTCCTTACTGACGAAAGTTTCTAGATAGTCATATTTATAGAGAATCAGCTCATATTAAGACTAATGTTTACTTTATGAATATCAAAATGACATTATTTAGGAAAGCGCAATGAGTATAGGGCACCTATTAATGTATATTAAAGTCATTATATATTTTTACTCGCTATGATTATTATTTTTCTAGAGTAATTTTTAAAAACAATAAAACTGTGTTATTTTTTTTAAATAATCAATATTACATAGAAAATCTCATGATTAAAAACATCTAATCACTCCGCGCTGGCCACCGATTTTAATCTGATACGTATATTTCAAGTTGAATTTTCTGAAATTATCTGAGTGATAAAAATAAAAAATAAAATTTCGAATGAACTTATTATTGTCTATGGACAAAAACACGATTCTTTATTTACTTATGAGTTGGTTATGCAGGGTAATTGAGGCTTTGGTATATATAAAAAATGGCAATATCTCAATACTTTTAAATTGAAGTGGGCATAATAATTGTTAGTTAGCAATGTGACTACTTATAATCTTTAGTAAAGATCTGATCCATGAAAAACTCGTAATGCATTTATTTTTAATCTTTCTCAGTATTCATATGATTATTTGCCGCTATCTGGTCATTCAATAGTGTGGGATGCCTCTTACGGATTAGAGTATCTTTATGCTTACCTTGCTTACCATTTTCCAATTTTATTTGAAATAATTTTAATTTATATTCACCTTTTATAGTTTCAGCTTCCTCTTGAGCAGTTGAGCCTGCAGCATCCACAGAGACAAAATTCTCTGGTTTAGAAGTGGAAACGGCAAAAGCATTTGGTATATTAGTGGCATCTGTTATGGTATTTGTAATTTTTTCAGGTACGTACGAAGTTTCTAATCATATTGAAGAAAAATATTTTGATTAAAATAAAAAGAATTAGAAAAAGCAAATGAAATATCTTCAGAATTTTGATATTATTAAAATAAGCAACCTGGGTATTTTATATCTAAAATCTTCTTAGTGAAGATTAAAAAAATATATGTTTTCGTTTTAAAGGTATCATCGACTAGATTTCAAACAATAAATTATTAAAAAACATTTTTAACTGCTTTTACTGAATGGAATCTGTAATTTCCTCAGTATTAAAGTAAAGAAAATTTTGTTATAATGCGGATATTTTTGTACAGCAACTTATCCATTATTATGGCCGTCTAATTTAAGAATTCCTTAAATTAATTATTAATAATATTCGTATTCATTTCGAAATCGCATTTTTTTTGTAAATAATGCAATTTTTATTTAGTCAGTTTTTTAAGAAAAACGACTGGTCTCCAATATATTTAATATGGAGTTCACTAAATAACTGCTTTAAATATAAAACAGTAGACTATCGATTGAAGTTAATTTATTTCTTCCAAATTATATATAATTCTTGAAATTAATTTTCTCTATTAACCTTGTAATTTTTAATCACTTATCAATTATTTTTTGTTTAAAGGGCTTAAGTTTCCAAATGAATGTCAAATGCTAATTAAAAAAATATTATTAATATGCTTTAGAAAAGTGTACTTAGAAAAACTTCGTTTAACTGCATAAACCCTCAAAATATATCTGGTAAATAACTTTTTCATTCCTCATTATTTAACATTTTAAATAATTTTCCATTTGAAGTTACACGAATACGGAAATTATTAAAACGTTATAAAAAAAATAAAGAAACACCAAGTCTAAAAATTAATTAGAAACCTAAATTCAGTGCATGTTTTTTTTATTTGTTGGCCGAAATGGATTACATCATGGTTCACAAGTGTGAGGGAAGTAATCCATTATGATAACATCGCCATATCCTCATTTCTCGCAAACTTATCATTTGATTCTTCATAGAATAAAAAGAAAAAAGAAAAAATTCACTCTAGTCGCTCGAATATTCCATTGTAAGTTTGGAATCGCATTAAAGAAAAACTCCCAGAATACCCAGAAACGATTTTCAATCAAAGAATATTTTTCAACATACCATGGTGAGAATGTGTTGATGAGATGATAGTTTTATCAGTTGTCTCTGAGTGGTATTCAGTGCTTTCAGAAACGGATATTCCCTCACTTGTACCTCTCGATTCATCTTCAGTAACGATAGAAGCTATTTTTTCATCTGGTAAAATTTCATCTTCCTTTGGTTTATCAGTTGAGGTTGAAACTGAATGATAAGGTTCTTGAGTCGTCACAATATCTAAAAATGTCATAAATCCAGTTTAAAATATAAATGTGTACAAATTAAAGGCATCCGTAGATAAGAAAATATTTTCAATAAAAGGCATAGAATAAATTAATTTTCCGTTGCTTATAAGTATGCAAAAGTTCTTCAAATGTTTTGATAGAGCACTTATTTTGATTACTTCAAAAACAATAAGCAACAAACCTTCGTGAGACAAATTTGTGGAAGGTGAAGAAGATTCTGTTTGAATGGCTTTGTCGTCAAGTGTTGAAGCATCATCAATTATCATAATTGGTAAAGAAGTTGATTCAACTGAAAATGGTTTGAATCCTTCAACCTTATGAGTGTCAAAGCTTTCTACCGCTCCTGGTTTCAAAGTAGATGTTGAATCTGGAATTTTTAAAATTTATTTAGTTTTTATCAATTTCAACAATGATAAAACAATTTTTCATTATTTTAAAGAAATATTTAATGTTAAATTGTTTTGATAGAATAATAGAAAAATGCATGAGAAAGTTCTAAAACATTTTAAATATTCCACATACTGTTATCAAACTTTAGTTAGCCTTAAAATCATTAGGTGAACCAAATTATTTGTTAACCAAGACAACATTATTCATATTATTTATATCAAATGATTTAACATAGTGTCTTAGCAAAAATTTTAAAATAACCGTTTTAATCAGATGTTCAATGTTTACTTATTGTTTATAAAACTTAGAATATTTGAATTTAAATGATGATGTTGTTATGCAAGCTGTTAATATTCGAACACGCATTTTAAAGCTCATAGGAATTTATGACTTTAATAACTAATTTTCCGTTAAATAATGCATATTAATATACAATTCATACATAAAAATATTCAATTTCCCAAACTAGAAAAATTGCCACTGAAACTTTTTCCTGAATAAATGGCAAACATTATACATTCTACAAGCAATTATTTCTTACCACATCCAAAGCCTTCAAAATTCATTTGATGGAACAATACGTGATTATTTATACTTTGGACTAAAGCGAAAATTAGTTTTAAAAAAATAATGTATGAACTAGTGACAGGTGTAGATTTTTTAAATAAAAATTGTGAATTTCTATGAAAAACTTACCTTCTGTAGTTGATGTGTCAGAGACTTCAATTAATGATTCTGAAGTATGCGATACATCTGTTGACATACTCTTGATTGATTCTACTGTCGTTACAGAATCGTGTTCGAAAGTTGATTTTTCGGTTGATGATGGAACAAGAGTTTGCTTAGCTGTTGATGTTCCGTGGTCTGATGACGAGACTGTGGATGACGTAGAGATGATAGTTTCAAATTTCTCGGCATGGTCTTGAGATTTATGTGTTTCAGATAGATCATCAGTTGATATCTCTGATTTCTCGGTTACTCCCTGAGATGTGGTGTCTTCATAGGAAACTGAAGTTTCGAAGGATACTTTCTTGTGTTCATAGTCTTCACTTTCAGTCATGTATACATCGTCTTTTGGTTGATTAGTACTTGTTACTTGAATCGCGGGAAACTGTGAATCCGTTTTTTGATATTTGTGAGAAAAGTGAATTTCTTTTTCTGATGAAGTTTCCACAGTATGAGTTTCTTTTTCTTCCGCTGTCGATTCTGGAATATGTGTATCAACTTCTTGAGTTTTCGCAGCTTCTTCAGGAGATTCAGAAGCTTCACTTGCAAACGTAGAAGCTTCAAGATATAACTCTGTACTATGTTGTTCAGATTCGGCAGTTTCAGCATGTGACTCAGTGGTATACTTCTGTTCAGGTTCAGTAATTTCAATATGTGACTGTGTACTATGTTGTTCAGGTTTAATAGATTCAGCATGTGATTCAGTAGTGTGCTGTTCAGGTTCAATAATTGTAATATATGATTCTGTACTATGTTGTTTTGATTTAATATAATCAGCATGTGATTCAGTAGTATGCTGTTCAGCTCCAATAAGTTCAATATGTGAAGCTGTAGTATGTTGTTCAGGCTTTATAGATTCAGCATATAATTCGGATTCAGTATGTGATTCAAGGTCAGTAGCTTCAACATGTGACTCTGTAATATGTTGTTTATGTTTAATAACTTCAGCATGTGATTCCGTAGTATGACTTTCAGGTTCAATAGCTTCTACGTCAGATTCATTTCCTGGTTTCTTTTTAGAAAATATACCATCATCGTCATGCTTTCCATCTCCAGAATCATGAAATTCTGTAACGAAATCGCCAAAATCTTGAGATATTTCGTTATCAGTAATTTCATATATTGGGCTTAATATTTCTTCCGATGTTGGAAGTTTTTCTTCACCAGTTGTAGAAGTGCCCTCAACAGAAACAGAAGTTTCTTCCGACACTGCACTATCTTGTTCCGATATTGTTACAGATATAGAAGATTTTGTATCGTAATCCAATTCATGCGATGCTTGAGTAGAAGAAATGCCTTTGAAGAAAGAATACCAGAAATCAAATAAAATAAAATTGAAAAGAAAAATTTTGATTTTCGTAAAAATTAGAAATATCTATGAATAAAAATGATTATAATATATGGATGTCAATATAAGTATTTAATAAAAATTTGGGCAAAGAAAATCCTTCATTTTGCAGGAATTTCTTAGTTTTACTATTATAATAGTAATTTATTAACGATAGACTCATCGTTAATTTTTCCATATAACTTTGAAAAAATTCTTCCGAAAGCTGGAACTGTTAAATACATTAAACTGAGGGATAAGAAATGAAACAAAGTGAGATTAACTTGCTTTTTATCAGATTATTTAAACTATTTATTGCTTATTTGAAATATTATAAATTTGTTTTAGTTGCTGAAATGTAATTTGGATATTGAGATTTAAAATTAAGCAATTCTTATATAAGTTTTAATTAATTTTATTCTATATAACATTACCTAGTTTTATAAAAATTTATGATACATTTTTCAAAAATTTATTAATGGAAATTTGTGACACATTTAAAAAAATTATCTTATGATCAGAGTTAAATGATTAGTTTTTTCTCTGATTAATTTAATTGGTATTTATTAAGTAAACTCACCAGAAACTGAAGAAGAGCGGATTTCTTCTGCATGCGATGTGGAGAATTCTGATTCGCTGATTTTTTTATCGGTTGCCTCAGAATCTAAGCTAATTCCTGAAAATTCCTCCTTATGAGCTTCTTCAGTTGATTCTTCTGTAAAAATGAAATGATCATTCCTTTTTCAAAATCATTGACACGAATAACTGAAATTTAAGCAATCTTCCAATTTGCATGAAGTTATTAATAAAACAAGGTTGCATAATTAACGCACGGCACAAAGAGTCTATATGGAACTGCTCCTCTTAGAATAATTGTTGTTTAACAATAGGCACAAGCTGCTAATGCTGTAAGAAGAGAAATTATATCCCTGTTCTTTGGTTTTGTTCCAAATTTAAATAAAAAAAGGACAATATTCATATTTTAAAAAGAATCATCTCGCTGATTAGCGATTAGTAGACAACATCATTTCTAAATGAAATCATTAGCATAAAATACGAATATTATAAACTGAATTAAAATTAACAGCATATTAAGTCGGTGCTTAATTAACTAAATTTACTCATTTTTACTTTTAAAGACTTTTACTGTTATCCAGTATTTCTTAAAATGTAAATTATATTAACTGCGACTTCTTTTATGAAAAAGTTTTAAAATACTGTTATCGTTTTGAAATGATTAGATATTATGAAACTTTAGATGATTATATACCTGGTTTTGAAGTCGTTTTCTTGTCTTCAGAAACGGATGTAATCGGACTGACGTCTGTTTCTTCTACAGATTTAGGTGCTTCCGTGGCATCATGGAATAAAGATTCTATTCGAACTGTTGTTGAATATTTAGATTCTTCAACTGTAGAAGATGGAGTGGAGGATTGTTCTTGTTGACCGATGCCAGAAACGATATCCATCTTCTGTGTGACTGATGTTTCTGAAATTAAAAATTGAAAGATTATTGGACAATAAAGGGAGTAAATAATTTACATTAGAACATTTTATGACACAGCTTCTTCAGTCAGTTTCTTAGTCAGAAGCTAGTTTATTTAAGATAAATATTAAAACTTCTTATAGCATATGTGTTTAGATTATTGAAAGCAAGATTTCTGTTAATAAATGACAATATGGAGAAATTCTGAAAATTTGAGATACGTATCAAATCAACTGCTCCTGTAATGCAATCCATCCAATGTTTTCCTTTTACTCTCACTTTAAATTAATGAAAATTAATTAATTTGCTCTCACTTTAAACTAATGAATTAATGGAATAATTTAGAAATGCCCAATTAAATTACTCATCATTATTTTTACAAAATAATAATGTGGTTATGATTTAACATGTGAACAAAAAAACACTTTCTGATCTTCAAATCATTGTATACCTGCAAAATGCGATACATCTTCAAATGTAGATGAAGATTCTGCAGCTTTTGGTGAGAGTGAAGTTAATTCTGCCTCATCGCTTCTATCAGTTTCTTGTTTCGGAGTTGTTTCTAAATTAAACAACAGACATAAATTAGTAATCGAATATTTTATATAAACAATAAAAATAAAATTAGGCTGTAGCATACCTTCAGATAGATTTGTTCCAACAGAGAAAGTTGAAGATTCCTCAGTTTTCGAAGATAATGTGGTCAATTCAATTTCATGGCTGATCTTAGATCCTGCATCAGTTTCTTGTTTCGATGACGTTTCTAAATTAATTATATAGGCGAAATTATAAATTAAATGTGATCAAATATTTAATTAAATTGAATTGCTAAAAGTCAGTTTCTATTAATTTATAACGTAATGTGAACATACCAGTGCCTTCAGTTGAAGAAACTGAGTCTGGTTTTGTTTCAGTAAACTTGACTGAATCGTCAGAGCTGTCGGCAGAAATTATATCAGAAGATAATCCTTGCTGCGCAGAGGTTGTAGTTGATATTACAGTACTAATATCATCTTTTACTGGTGTAATCGTTGAAGTTCCTGAAATAAAAATGTAAATTAAAAAATATTCAATTTGCTCAAAATAAATAAAGTTATGTCTTGAAATAAAAATGTAAATTAAAAAAATATTCAATTTTCTCAAAATAAAGTCATGTACTTCACTTACGAAATGTTAAAACAACTGTAATCTTTCATTGTCTAATTCCACAAATTATCCACTTCTGAATCATTACAAAGTTTTATCTTTTTTTCTTGCTTTAATAGCTGCAATCATTGTTTTACACATTAAACACGTTTTTCTGCAGACTTTAATCTGCGGTTTTGTGGTAACCTATTACTAGCATTTACTCGCCTAAAACTTGTTTCTAACGTAATATACCGGTCGTTTTAAGAAAAGTTGTTATTTTTCCAACGAAGTGGTGAGTAGTGTAGCCACTCAATCATCTTTACGCGTTTTCATCTCAATCATTTTATGACAGCTCGGTTATTATCGTTTAATATGTAGCAACATCGAGTTGATATTTCTCAATAAACTGAAAGAATGTAAGACATTTTTTTGAAAAATCTGTTCCTTGATCTTATGGATGTAGGTATTTGCCTGCAAGGTCATTCGGTTATTTTTGTAGTTTTGTTTAAGGTTCGTTACCCTGAAAATACTCTTGCAAACTTTCAATACTCTTCATTTATTTTTTATATCGTTATTTGGGCAATGGACAAATAAATAAAAAAATTCATAAAAAATTTCGCAATTTAAATTATAATGTAGCGTTTATAACTGAATTTTAACTTTTAATTTGTTTTAACTTTTTATTTATATAACTGAAACACAAAACTGAACATTTTGAACACATGAACACTGAAATACATTTTGAACTGAAAAATTTAAAATATTCAAATAATTTGTAATAAAGTATGAAATTGTAACATTGATATTTTTCTTACTACGCGTTCATGAAGAAATGATTACATTTCATTTGGGATACAAAACTTAGTTAAGTAATTTTTATTTTTTCTTTAAGTATGAAACTAAAAATTCTCATTTAGTAATCAGCATTCACTTGACACAATTATATTGTATTTAATAAAATAAAATTGATTGAATTATTTTTAAGACCGTTAATATGGCGTTCTTTTTGAATATACGCATCTCAAAAGAAAAAAAAAGTTAAATCCCATTTGATTAGAAGATTACATGCCTTCGTAAATTTCGAATCCATAAAATCAAGATTACGCATTTGTGCCATTTAAGATAGAGCAACAAAGGACGTTTGTAAATCTTTGTAGTTATGTCGGTCCACTGTGTGCACAGGTCTGATGCTCATTAAATCTCTTCAAAAGATGAGCTTCCTCACTACTGATGATGTGGAAAGCGGAATACGATATAAAGTGAGATGCTCTTGCAATCTAATTACTACTCAAAATCAGCACATACAACAGATTATATACGGGACGGTGACCTAATAAATAAAGCCAGAAGAGACAATTCACGTAACGCCACTTAATATATTTTATTTAAACTATATTAACGTCCGGCTTTGAAGTTGCATAATGGCTATTTTGAGACGCATCTCATAATTTTGAGCTGCGATTATATGCCGAAGACAGCACCTGAGACGATATACGTGGTAGGATATATGACCATCGATTGATTTAGCATACAAAAGGTTTGTACATATGGCAAATCTTTTACGGAATCTCAAATAAGAAACCAAGACTTTGTCACCAGGCCACCGAGGTTATACCATGCAATGTCACAGTCTGGTTACCTGTGCGAGTTATCTAACATTTAAATGCAGATTGCTTACATGAGACTGTTGATCTACTTCTCCTCCGAACAAGATATATGGTTAACTGAACCCAATTCAAATGAATTTGACTGATATCACGTGAGAATAGCCTTACTCGAGTGAACGAGTAGCAATTTTTAATATTTCCATATTGTTTTTTTAAACAAGACCTTTAAATCGTTACATTATTAATTCAGAATGAAGATAGTTATGTCTATACATAGTATAAAATGAAGTCTCCTGAAAGCGTCTGTATGTTTGAACCACAAAAACTCGAGAAATCGTTAACGGATATTGGAGATACTTAAACCATTTCGTAGAGCATTTATTGGGGAAGGTTTTAGTACATTAAAGTCATATAAAAAAAAGGAGTTTTATAATTGCAATTTTAAATATTCCGCGCATGCGTGTAAACCTCAAACTGCGCATGTGCAAAAAGCAAGAACTGTGGTATACATATGCGATACATTTATTTGTTTACGTCTGATTTTAAACAGCGATTCAAATCTCATTATGCCCAAAAGAAAGAAATCCAACCTTGGCCGGAACACATTAAATGCCAAAAAGCTTCGTTTGTTGCGCGATAAGGAAAATGAAGAGGAAAGAAACGTTCGGTTAGCGAATATCAGAGAAATAATGTTCACACTTTAGGGAAGGAGAGTCTTTTGATGAGCGAAGAGTAACATCCAAACAAAATCTTTTTGTCTTGGCACCAGGTGGAAAAACAGCCAATATAGTTTACAAAGAAATTTTATGAAGTAAGCTAAATTTTATTTTCATATCAAATTATACAGAGTTGATAAACAAGTGTGGAACAGTGGGTACAGTGACTTATTTGTATATTTTAAAATTTTAAAACAGCTTTTCTATTGTACATTTTTAGTGGATTGTTTTGTCTACGGACATATTTTTACCTTTTTAGCAGTCTAAATATTTCTGAATGTGGCTATAAAAATTGCTTTGTAGCTATTTTTGATAATTTCTAAATATATTTTTATATTTGTTTGATGTTGCGTAACATGCCCATGTCATATCGGGTGGAGGCTAGACTTAAGTTTAAATCTAATTTTTCTTCTTGGATGCTATGCACGGGCAACGCCGTGCGGGTACTGCTAGCAAAAAATAAATGAAAAAATTAGAAGATTTTGAAAAAAAAAAGGAATTTATAATTTTGGTTCCCTAAGTTATCTTACCTTGGGGATGTTCGCTGGATCTTGTTGTAATGTCATAAGAATCAGTTGTAGAGTGTTTAAATGCGTGGAAAGTAGTTTCCTCTTGTTCTTTCTTCGTTGAAAAAGTAACTTCGTGCTCTTCATAAATACCACTGGCTGTTTTGGGTTCTTCGTGTTCTTCAGTATCTAAGTTAAAAATATATGTTATTATTAGTAACTAGCAAAGACAATTATTCTTAATAATTGAAATCTTCATGTAATTAGTAATTAACATAATTTAAAACAATATTAAAATTTCTAGAGACACGAATTTTGCTCAAATAATGTGAATAGAAATTTTCTAAGTCCTAGACCAAAATACCATCCTAACGTTTTTAACAGGTTGACTGTCACTTATTCCGATCGGAGTATTTCGGTACCTTTCGCCAGCTCCGATCCAGAGGCCGATTTCCAAATGAGAAATGCCTAGTCCAATAGGCTTAGTGGTCGGCACGAAATCCATTTAAAAGAAATTATCGATGTAGTTCACAAATAAATAAATTTATAAAAAATAAAGATTTCTATTAATTATAAAATATCAGGATATTATTAAAACTTTATTAAATATAAATGGTCAGATTCTTATCTTTGTATCACATTCATTCAGTTATTACAGTATTTAAAAATCCCGAGTACTGAAAAAATTAAAAATTAAGTATTTATTTTTTTATGTTATGTTTAATTTTTCAAATAAGAAAAGTTTTTTTCTGTGAATATATTCATTTTATTACTATCTGTCATATATTTTGAATTAATATTCCAATAGAAGTGTCCTGTGCAATGGCATTCACGGAAGGCTCAATGCAACACCACCTACGTCAATTAAGGCGGATTTTTTAAGTTAAAAACTTCAAAAATTGTAAAAATTCAAAAAGTTCAAAAGTACTTTACATATCACATATATAAAATTTTTAAGAAAAAATAATTAAAAAAAAACATTATCAGTACCCAGATATGTACTAAAAATATCACTGGCAATCAACCTTTAAACCTTTAAAAACTACTGAAGTTATTTTTAAACATAAGTTTGTGTGGAGCTAATATTAAAACAAGGCGACAATGCATACATAAATCAAGCTATTGGAAAAAGAATTTATCTTATATTTGAATAATCATAAATTTTCATTTTCAGTAATTCAACAAGATTAATTATTTTTAGCTGTTTGTGAGTTTAATTATATCTATTTATATTTACTTGAATAAAAAAAAAAAACGTTTGATGTATTACTCAGAATAATCTAATTTGTCAACAAGCAATTCTACTTGAAAGATAATTTGTTTGTTTGATACTTTTTGACCAGTTTATAAATATTGTCATAAAAATACATAAATTTTTCGAATTTTAAAATGCTAATTCGACTACAAATAAAACTCGGATTAAAGTAAAAGTACTATTAATTACTTTATTTTCACATTTTTTTCTCTCCTGCAACGTGAAACTTATTAAATACAGCTTGCTTGCGATTTCACACGATTTCTGAACTAGTCTAAAATTCTTTTAATTTATTGATTCTTATCTCATTGAAGCCTTCAGTCATATTTCATTTTAAAAATGATAGTTATCATCATGCTCTTCACTTATTTCTTTTTACTTTACTCAAACCAGCATTAGGTATTTAATATTAGCTATTTTATTGCCATATCGTATCTCAATGGGTATGATGTTCTTTGTATCACATAAATCTGAAAGTCATTCAAATTATCTCTTGAAATGTATAGATGCTTCCTAATCTCAATAATTAAAGATGGAAGCCGATAATAATTTTATAAGTATTGCACCCAAAGTCGATATACACTTTCATTATGCACTTTGTTATTTTGTTTTGGAAATACCATGTTTTGCCCTTAGTAATTATCGACGTCAAAAAATTTGGATAGTCTTCATCTGTGGAAATGGCGTCTCTGCAATATGCACATCTCATTGATTTTCATCCGTTGATTAAACTGTGCGGGCCAGATTTAGCACAGATTTTTGTTTTGTCTAAATGGTCATTCAGGATTATTCCAACCGTTTCTTTCGTGATGATTAAACATTTTTCAAGTAATTTCTGCGGAGCACAACAACTTTTTGTAACGAAATCACACAATTTTTCAATAGTCATATGTTCCGGGTGAACCCAGCCTTCAGAAGTGATTATCACATCCTAGTGTATCTCTTCTGTTCAAAAAATGTTTGCGATAAAAGAAAACTTTTAATCTATCAAAATAAAAATCAACATTAACTTGTTTCAGAAATTAGTAAATTTCGAAGCAATTTTATTTAGTTTTGCTGTTAAACTGAATCAGAGTACTGTGTACCATCTAATGATTCAACATGAAACCAATTTTATTTCTATAATGAAAGGCCTATAATTTAGAGTTAGTTTAACAAAGTATCGTATTGATGGAAGTTCTTCAGCAAACGGCTGAGATTTGTCAATTAAGCATGATTTTATTATTGTCACCACTGTAAGCTGAGATTTATATTCAGTTTAAAAAATATTTTGACACTCAGCGTATGGTTCCGGGAAAGAACTCCAGAGGGAGTCTTGAACCATATGGTTCTAGAGATATTCTGTCCTAAAGACAATCTTTCGATGATTCAGCTATGGAATCAAAATTTGTGAGTCATTAAAAAGATATCATTGTAAATATAATTCTATATACAATGGCAATTCTTCATTTTATATTATGGAAATCATATTTATAAGGTTTCGTTACTATTTAACCTTGATTCATATTACCTTTTTGAGTAGTCGTTGGTGCTTCTGTAGACTTCTGAATCTCTGTTGATTTTATGGTGTAACTTTGTTCAGTGGTTCTCTCAGTGCTATCCGTGATATCATGTTCTTTCAATGTAGTTGAGTGTGTAACGTAAGACGTGAGAGCATCAGTAGAATAATCTATATTACTTCCAGTAGAAATCTGCACAGAACTCGTAGAAGTACCTAAACCGAAAATAAAAATATCATTACATTTCATGGTAATTCAAATAAAATAAAAATAATCGAATAAAATAAAAAATAAAAACTGAATTTGAATAATTATTGTAAATAAACCAAAAGTTTTGATAAAATAACAAAAGCGATGTCGATAAAATCATTTTTGATAACATAGTGGCGAGCACAGGTTGAAACCCTTCATCATGAGGAATTTCAATTTCTTTTTACTTTGACATTGACGTGGTTATAAAAATGAATTCCATATTAACAAAAAGTAATAAAGAACATCCATAAAAAAAGGAAATGGTTTCTTCAACATACCATCTTGTTGCTTTGTAGTCTGAGCAGATTGAGAAGACGTTGTTTGCAATTCAACTATGTTCTTTTCTGTTGAGCTATCTTGTGCATGAAGATCGGATGGTAAATCTGTCTCAAATGACACTGTCAAGTCAACCTTAGTAACTACTGTTGTAGTTTCCGCCAAGTGACTTTCTTCTATTGCGACTTTTGATGCGGTTGTTTCAGAAGCTATAAGAAACATTTTATTTGGATACAATAAACTTTAAATATGGAAATTGCATCGAATGATATTTAAAATCATGTAGTTGAAAAAATATGTATATTCACGGGTTGCTTAATTTGATTAGTATTTTATATAGAAGTTATATTATGGCTATTCTAAGGCTAAAGTTAGTCCTTTGATGTTCCCATGGTTAGGGAACATCAGACCATTAAGAAGTTCTTTCAAACGGACACTTAGAAATGTGACCAAGTGATGCAAGGATAGAGAAGTTTAGAGAAGGACGAAATTTTTTATTCGAATTCTATGAAAGAAATTTCTAAATATTTCGATAGATGCCAAAATAAGAGAAAAGGATATAGAATTGGGATATTTGACTAATATATGCATACATTAATATGCAACTTGAAAACAAAATTAAGTTAAAACAAATGGGCGTGCAATTAGTCAATTTTATATGGTTTTTGCTAAGATCAAAGTAACTATACAGAATAACAAGAGCACTGCATGCTTAGAAACATAAAGCTCATAAATCAATAAACTATCAAACAATATAAAATGTGCAAAAGGGAATTTTAATTTCTAGCGAAAATATTTCATTTGAGTTTTATTTAGTAATCTCGCTTTTGAATTAAATTAATATTTTATTGACGCATTTATCTATGTGTTATAAAAATTACATAGTCATCATATTCAAAAGAGCAAATCAATCTTCCTAACATGCAGAAAGTACTACTAGTTTTATGGCGGTCTTAAGTGCTGTAATTCCATCTTTATACCTCACCTAGCAAAAGGTATGATAAGCAAAACGAGGTCATACGGTAGAAATTGAATTTCGATGTTTTAGTAAAATTTTAATTTCAATGCATGGTGGATGTTTCAAAATGTGAGTTTGTCAGGTTTATCAAAAATTATTAGACGTATGTAAAGCATGCAACTTTCAAATTTCATTTTAATGTTCAGTTATTTGGATAATTTCAAAGTCATTCTTATGAAATATCATTAAGTTATTTCCACGTGAATGACCAGCTGTTGAAGTGACCACTGAAAGCAAGAGACTTGAACTCTACCTTTAATCAAACTTTCAGTCTACTTTAGTTGATTATATTAATAGTAATATTTCAAAGAAACTTGATGTACTTTATAAACAAATATAAATCTTTTGTCTTCTCAAAGAATGTTTTTCATTATTGACAGGCGGAAGACAAAAACAATTTTGAATGGCAGGTTTTACAAAACTCCGGAAGTCTTTGGCATTCGTTTTTGTGAAATTCGCTGTAGGGGGAAATATGATAATAAACCAAAAACAAGAATCATTTTCAGAATAATTAATGATCCTGTCTCTGAGCAATTATCTTAATATTTCTTTCAAAGAGACATATCTTAAGGTTCATTGCCAGTGCCAAATGTACTGAGCATCAAATTGATTGATCTGATTATTTATACATCATTAGATCCGAAAGCAGAAGTATGTTTTTAACAGTGTTGTCATGAATCGTTTGGATGACCTACCTTTGGAAGAATACCTACACGTGTTCCAGCAGCTAAACGAAGTTCATCTTCATCAATATTCAGCGATAACCAACCCTTGATTAATTTGATAGTTTCCGGGCTGCTGCCTTGACCTAACGTGACCTGTCAAGTTGCTACCTGAATTCCCTGATCTAACCGTGTTGGAATTTTCTTTCAAGGGATCGTCAGCGTATTATGTTACTGGTTGTTCTCAAGAAACTTTTCAGTTAGGACTTAATAAATCGTGTAATAGTAGAAAATAATTATAGAAGAAAATAACCGATACAAGGATAAAATCAACAAACTTATTAGAGCGAAATATATTTAAATAATATTTCTTAGCATGAGTGAAGGCTTAGTTTTAACATCTCCCTGTTTAATAGTTGTGGAAATTTTTAAAAATGAACATTATAAACAAAATCAACAAATCTTCCAAAAATAAATTAATGAAACTTGAATGAAAATCGGCTTTAGTTTGGCCTGTTAACTAATATTATGTGAATTTTTGGAATATTATGAGACAATGCACAGTGATCGATAAGCCTTTTCTCCAGGTCTAATAAACGGTGTAAAATAATTAATAAAAGAAAAAAATCGATCAATTTCTTAGGAAAAAATTTATCTAAAAATAAAATTCCTAAATATAACTAAAGATAGTATTTGAAAATGTCCGTTTTTTACAATTATTAGTATTAATTCATTTTCTATATTTGAAAATTTTTTGAGCAATTTGAATTACAACCAACAAAATTAATATCGACTTATCTCTCTGTTCTGATCTTTTTTCAGGAGGAGAGATTTTGTTTTAAATATTAATTAAAGAGAAGAATTTTATGCATGGGATTCCATCAC
This sequence comes from Argiope aurantia, assembly GCA_026543865.1. Classification (NCBI taxonomy): domain Eukaryota; kingdom Metazoa; phylum Arthropoda; class Arachnida; order Araneae; family Araneidae; genus Argiope; species Argiope aurantia. The sequence goes on along the minus strand of JAPMOR010016510.1, from coordinate 1,489,101 downwards.
CCATTTATCTTAAAAAATTTCTACCACAAAAATTCACCTAAAAAGACTTTCTGAGACCAGAAGCACAGAAAGTTTTGGAGCGTTAATGGAAATCGACAATTCAACTTATAACACGATTACGTCAAATGGAAATTTCAATGTAAAAGAATTAGCTAAAAAGTGTCATATTGTCAATCGTTTGCAATACTTTATATGACATTATTGCTTGTAAATGTCTATGTATTATATTTTGTAAAACATTATACAACAGCATCGTTCTTCCTCGTTGTTTTTATCATTCTTGTGTAAATTGTTTTCAACCATACCCAAGATTCAAACTGCAGACTCTACTTTCCAATGGTACTATAAACCAAAGAGCTATTACATTATGACCACCAGGTTACTAATTTTAAGGAACCCCTTTAGCCCTCTTAACTGCCAGCACCCGACGAGACCTTGACTCCACAAAGTTCTGATAGGTAGTTTGAGGTGTCTGGTATCAAGTGCTCACCAACTGGACCTGAAATTTTCTCACATTGCGAGGGGGTAGCGTGGCAGCACGAATTTGGTTTTCCAGATGGGACCCCAAATGCTTTATGGGATTAATGTCAGGTGAATTTGGAGGCCAAGACATGACTTGAAAGTCATTGGAACGTTCCTCGAACCACTCCCTAACGATTCGACCGTTATTGCATGGTGCATTTTCCTGTTGGTAAACACCATCCCCCGCCGGAAATGTGTCATAAATGGGGGAACCTGATCTGCAACAATTTTCATGTAGCGCATAGACATCAGAAATTGTTCTATGGGGATCGTGGGTCCTAATGTGCAGTATTAAAACATTGACCACACCATAATACTCCCGACACCGATTTGTCTCCGTTAAATTGGGCATCCAGGAGCCAGTGTTTCCTTTGGAAATCGGCATATTCACACACGCCCGTAGATGGGATGGATCAGTAAACGTGATTTGTCGGACCACACAACATTCTTCCATTCTTTTAATGCCCAATTCCGATGTTTCTTGACCCACTGGAGACGCAGCTGGCAGTGACGTGCCGTCAGTGCAAGAACATGCATCGGCCTCCTGCTTCCTAGGCCCACACGCAGCAATGCACGGTGCACAGTGTGTTGAAAAACACTGTCTGGGTTGCCACTGTTATATCTGATGATGATTTCGGCTGTTGTAGCTCTTCTCAATGCGTAGCAATCTCCGATCTCCTCTGAAATCAATGTGGCGTGGAAACACACCGCTGGCCGGCGATTTGCATTTAACCATCCATATACCAGTTTCTATATATGCTCACAACTGCACGTGAACAGCCCAATAAAAGTGACGTTTCCGATTTTGATGTTCCCAGTCGCTAGCCATAACGATTTGACTTTTATTGAAGTCTGATAAATGAGCTGCTTTTCCCATTCTTTAGCTAATCGCGCTATGTTTGGAAAGGCAATGCATAGTCGCTTTATATACTCCAACATCAGTCGCTTAAGTGCAGTGGTTTTGTTCCTGGGCGAGCCTATTGTCGTAGATGGAGGGTGGTCATAATATAATGGCTCTTCGGTATATATCGTATCGAATCTCTGAAGGCTTCGTTACATTTAACTACAGCAAAGGCTCCTAAAATGGGTGTTGTGATTTTATTTTCGGCGGGTCGAGACGAGATCCTGAATATACATCTTTTCATATATTGCAAAAATGTGATGTGGGTTTAAAATTACGTTTAATAGTAAACTATATTTTTATTTTAAATATTTGCCTGTTTGCCGCTAGAATTGCTTCGAAGTGACCATGTATTTGGGAAAAAAATCATTGAGCTGAGGATGAAGTGGTTTCTATAGATTCTGATTTAAAAAAAATGGAACTCTTGATATTCAGAGAAAAAGGTATTGTTACCATTTGAAGCGGTTATATTTAGCATTCTTAGTAAGAAATAAAAATCAATTAAGTAGAATTTGTATAAGCAATTATCTGCTTACCATCGATCAATCCAATTGTTGATACATTGCTAGCAATAACTGCTTTCGGAATGTATTCTGGTGCTTCTGCTTCAGTTGATGATACTACAACGATAGTAGACTCAAAATAATCTTTAGTATCGTCACCATCAGAAACCACAGTTTCTCCTAGAGTCGGTTGATGTTTTTTAATTGATGACAAATCTAAAACAGACGGTAGAGTTTTTTCTGTTGAAGTTAAATCTACAAAAGGTTCTTGAGTTGAAGAATGACCTGAAATAATTATTAATTAATTATCAAAAATGCATGCGAAATTAATTTTTTTCACAAAACAAAACAAATTAGCAAACTTTGAAATGAAATCTTCAAACTAGGACAAAGTTAATTCAGAAAGAAACCAATGTAACAAATTTGCTTATGTTCCCATAAGAAGTTATAAAGCAAAAACTTTGAAAAGAAATGCTTATAATAGAAATATTGGCAACATCTGCTATAGGGGTAGATGGTCCCTGGTTTTTCTATTTTCCTTATTGTTATGGATAGTCTATACATATGAATATTATTTTTTATTACATATATTTGATTATTTATCATTAATGAGCCTAAAAGCATATGTTGTAGGTATTATATTTCTAATTATATAATCTATTTCAATTAAATTACTTACCAATTTGCTTTGTTGATGGAATGGTAAATTTTTCCTGTAAGGAAGTATTTGTTTGGGAGCTACTTTCTGCTTCATGGGCGGCTTCTTCAGGAGGTGGCGTAACACTAGATTCTTCATAAGTGGAAATAATAGTTGTTTTATGATCTGTTAACTTTTCGAAATCTTCTTGAGTCTCACTGGTTTCTAGTGGTTTGCTGCTTGTTGCAAGGAAAGTTTCTTCTTTGTCTGAAGAAATTTCATATCCAAATGTGGCTTCTGCATCCTTGTCTGTAACGACGGTGTCAAATTTGTCGGTTACTTCTGATCCAACTGATACTTTTGTTGAAGTGACGGAGTGAAGGGTACTGGTTTCTTCTGCCGTTCCAGAAGGTTGGATACTTTCTGTTTCTTTCACTAAATCTGATTGAGAATATCTCTCGGTTATGACTTCTGAAGTACTAATTACATCTGATGGAGTTGAAGATTTCGTTTCTGTCTCAGTATGAATTCCTACTTCTGGTGTTTCAGTTTGCTCTTCCGTCGGAACAGATGGAAAAGAGGAAGTTTTCGTAGTTGTTGAAACGCCTGCAATCTTTTCAACTGTCAAATCTTCAAATGTGGTTTTAGAAATTTCCTTGACTGTTGGTGTTGAATGCAATTCTGTAGATGGATCAGTGCTTGCTTCAGAGTCTGTTTCCTTAAAAGTAAACGAAATGGCATGACTCTTTTCTGTGGTTGGACTTTCAGTTGACCTTTCAGCAGATTCTTTCTCAGAGGTGGAAGTTTCATGTGTGGTATATTTAATCTCCTCTACAGTTCTGTCATAACTCACAGAAGCTGTTTCCGCTTTCTGAGGGGTTGACGCAACTGAGAAAAGTTTTGTTGACCCTGTTGTCGTTTCTATTTCTTCTTGTGAATGGCTTTGTTCGGTTGATAATACTTCTTCATGAATAGAAATGGAAAAGTTGTCATCGGCTGAAAAATGCGTGTCATCTGCAGTAGTTGATACATCAACTTCATTAGTACTATGACTAATTTCTGTTGAAAAAGTACTGAAAAGTGGAGTTTTTGAAGTAAATGAAGATGAGGTAGCTTCTTTTGTAAACGAAGAAGGACTTGGCGTCGTTGTTGCGTCTGTTTTAAATACATTGTCTCTACTTTCTGTGGAACTAATGGGAAATAAGGTGCTACTTTCTGTAGTATATGTTCCAGATTTTTGAACAGTTGTTGAACTGATAAATATTCCATCAACAGAAGTGAATTCGGTTATGTCTAAGTATTCAGCTGGCTTAGTTATGGAGGTTCCTAAAACAAGAATTGATTATAAAACATTTAATTGAAATTTCATTGGCAAATGAATAAATATAAACTCATATTATAATTTATATAAACAACTATGATTTTCACTCCATAAAAGGTGATTTCTATACAAATATTTCTTTTTATTTAAAAAAATATCTCAGTACAATTATTTACTCTTATTTCATTACTAATGTTTTATATGTTTAATTAAAATACAGCAGACTATAATAATAAATATTATTTTTAATTTATCATTGAAAAAAAAATAAGTAATGTTTCTTTTTTTTTTTTTAAATTTTCTAAAGCCATCTACCTTATACAAATTCCCACATATGGCTATTTCAATTTTTTTTTTGAAGAAAAAACCATACAGAAAGTAATTTAATACCATGAATAAATAACTATTACATTTTTTCCTTTCTGCCTAGAAAGTAACCGTTTTAAAATGTAAAGTTTATTTTGGTTTCTCACTTTTTGATCATCAAATAAGCTTAAAGAAATGGAACATTATAGCATTTTTTTATATTCTTCAAATTTAATATAAGTTTCCAAAAAAAAGATATTATTTTACCTTTTAACTTTTTCTTTCAAAAGTGAATTGCGTGGTTGCATTGATCAAATAATATGAATAAATGTTTTTCACTTACCTCTTGGTAGAACCGATTTTAAATACAAAATGCTTCCAAACGTAAGAAATCGGAGATATAACTAATAAATTTTAGACATTACTTACCTTCATCATTTTTTATTGGCAGTGACCAATTGTTGGAAAATGGATACATCATTATTCACGCAAATATAAAATAGTTAGAAATTTTAAAATTCTGAAAAATCTTGTTTACAAAATGCAATAAAAATAAATAATGGACAAAAATATAAATAATAAAAAAATTTGCTAAAGCATAGGGCAGCAATATTTTTTTTTCTTTTGCTTCAGCAATTGCAATAAAATTACTTTACAATACAGTCAGCACAGTTCCCAAACTGTTTCACTAGTTTATCAACGCTTCAGCTGTCGTAAAAATGGCCCAAATGCTGTGCCACAGGGCAAGAATTGTTTAAATGAAACATTACTTCGAATGTCTAAATAAATCACATTGAAAGAACTTGATTAATCTGTTAATGAGGTTAAATAATTAATTTAGCAATATAATGCTTTAAATGTAACCTACCACATTCGTAATGGGGGCAACACTGACTTTGATTTCGAACAAGTTGGCATTCACCGTAATTCTCAGGATGAAGCTTTTCACAAACTATCTCCACACAGTAAATCTTGCCTCTGCTACATTGGCAGCTCATTTTGCAGACATCCGAAGAAGGTACAGCTTGTCCATGTTTGTAAGTCACTTTACCAACGTGGCAAGAACCTACGTAAATAAATCATTTTTACATACAATTAACTTGTGGAAAAGAAGATTATCAATGATTTTAATTTTCTCTTATCACAAAAATTAAATTTGATGGCATGAAATCTGATTTGTATTATAATAAAACTTTTCTAAATTCCATATTGTAAATAGAACGATAGTAAAGAAAATTACTATTCAGATATTCTTTTTCAGAAAAAATTATTATTAATCAGTTAATGAAAAAGGATTTCAATTAACGTGACCTAAAATACGTAGATATTTTTCGCAATTGCCATTCATTAACATCAAAATAATTATTCATGAGAAAATATATAATTTAAGCTACAATTACCTTCACCAGGAATACTCATAACAGAAGGACGGCCTTTTATTGAAGGGAACACAGTTGTACTTGTTGATTGTTTTTTCTCACCAGGAATAACACCGACTGGTAACAAAGGTTTCTCTTTAATTTGAGGACGCTTTCCCTTAATATGTCCTTTTTTCTGAGAACTTTTCACTCCAGTAATTGATTGTTCTCCAGTAGGTTGTTTAATTTTGCCATCTTCTGATTCACCTTCCTTAAAATTGTGTTCTTGTGAAGCAACTGTAGGTTCTGTTGTTGAAACTTTTATAGATTCTTCTGATGGTGAACTTGGTTTCCGTCCTTTTACTCTTATGATGTTTGGCGGTGAAAAGGTACTTTCTTTCACGCTGTCAGCCTTTTCTTTCTCAGACAGGATTGTACTAGCTGAGTGACGGCTTGTATCATATTCTGATGGTGAAGAAGATTTTTGAGGCGAATAACTTTCAGTGGACACTTCCACATTTTCGGGGGCAGAAGATGGAGTATGGGCTGAAGATGATTTGTGAGTTAATGAAGATCCCTTAACACCGTAACCTTTTCTTGACGGCTGCGTTTCAGATGTCACATCTTGAGAAATCTCAGTTGGATGGCTTATTTTTGTTTGAGCTGTGGTTTGCTGCGATTGTTTTATTGGACTGTTGGTTTCTACTAGAATAGTAGTTTCAGGGGAATATCCTATTGAAGTTTTTGTGTCTGCTTCAGTCGTGCGTTTTTGATAATATTCTGTTGTGCTGCTTATATCTCCTTGAATGGTGGTTTGTTGAGAATATTCTGTTGGTTTGCTTTTTTCTTCTTGGGCGGTTCCTTTTTTGTAATGTTCCTCCGGATTGATTGCTTCTGCTTGAATGGTAGTTTGTTGAGACTGATCCGCAGGACTGCTTGTTTCGTAATGTATGGTTGTTAATTCGGAAATCTTTTCATCAGCAAGGATACTACCAGTTATTTCTGCATATTCAGTCGATATTTTCTCTGAGCTCGTTGGGCTAAATTTATCATCTGCAGGAGCAATTGTGATCTTCTCCGCAACTTCTGATTCTGTTGATGAAGCAAGTGAGGAAGTATCTGAAAGAGTTGGTATCAGGGTAAAATTTTCTTGAATATGCGATTCCTTTATAGTTGAGCTCTTTTGAGAGATTGATACCGTAGTGAAAATTTCTTCAGGAATCTCACTACTTTTTGTTTGCTGAGAAGGTATATATACAGGTGAAGGGATTTCATCAATAACTTCTTTTTTGGGTGCACCTTTGACTTTACTTGAGTCTGCAATTTTCCCTTTAACTGGTGCAAGATCAGGTGAGGTTGTTGTGGTTCCTAATGAAGTCGTAAAAACTGTTGAAAACTGTAGACTTATTGGTTTTTCAAAACTATTAGGCGATATTGTGTTAATAACTGTAATTAAAAACAAGAATGTTATTTGGATCGCATATAATTTCAAAATAAAATATAAATTTTATTGAAAAAAATATTGACAAATTAATATCCAATTTATTATTATAATATAATATTTTATTAACTTATTATGAAATTTTTACAATATTTGGAAATTGAAAATACAATGTATGAGTTAATATATTTGAATTATAATTGTTTATAGTTAAGAAAGTTTAGATAAGAATTGCATAGCTAAAGATTATGAATATGATTTACAACTAAGCCTTTTTTTATATTAAAAGGACAGTCTCAATTGAATTTTTATTTTGCTTTTCAAATCAGTTATTCTATGAACTTAATTTTCTAAAAATTTATAAAATGCTACAATTCTTTATTATTTACACATCTAATATAATTGTTTACATTTCGCATTTTAGTTCCAAAGGTAATGATATAAAGAAACTTATTTTGTTTAAACTCTTCAAAGACATTAAAGACAAAAGGATCTTCGATAGTATGATTTATTAATGATCATTAAAATCATATAAGGTACGTCCTTGAATTGATAAGTATCAAGCAATTTCTCTGCTTCGAAACTTTGCATCCTTTTCTTAATTGTGTGTAATATCTTATTAGTATCATAATTAATTAATTTTTTTCTCTTGACTTTTACATAATCATCAAAGATCGTAGACTATACAATATATTTGCCGTTTATGTTGTAGTAAAGCAGATTGGTCTGAGTGGTTTCGTTATTCCCAGAAATTTTCTTGACATCAGTATATAAACGCCTGACCCATATTTTGAACAAAATCCACATACACGATAGATGCTACAGGAAATTTAGGATAGAATCCTTGATTTCAATCACCAATGAAACCAAAAGTTCACCAGCGAAAGATCTTATACCCATCAAGGTGAGTCGCGGTGGCCTTTTGGTAAGGTCTCGGCTTCGAAACAGGAGGGTTTCAGGTTCGAGACTCGATTCCACAGGAGAGCCGCGATGTAAGCGGGTCTAATGCACGCCAAATTCGTCATTGCTAAACATCCTCCCGCTGGTGTGGTGTGGAAGTTTGGAAGGAGGTGCCAACTCAGATGTCGCCCACGTTATCTGACCGAGGTTCAAAATTATGAGGTCCGTCCCAAAATAGCTCCTGTGTTTCTTTAAAACGGGATGTTAATATAACTAAACTAAACCCATCGAGGAATTAAAAATACAAAGAAAAAAAAAGTAGGCAATCAAACTATTATCTGACAAAGATGGTGTATTTGTCGTTAAGGAAATATGATACAAAAGTGAAAAGAAAATGTTAAGCCAATAGATTGAAGAAAATGACTTGTAAAACAAACATTATTCAAAAACGTAATGAAAATTAACCTAGTTAAAACTTATGACACTCGCGAAAACTCTAGAGCAAAAAATATTAAATTCAGTTTACATTTAGTATAGTCTGCTGACTGATATAAATCACATTTCCAAAGATTCATCTTTATATTTGTGTCTTGCAAGTTATTTTGCTGTGATTAAAACATCTTTTTAACTGCTTTATGTGAAAGTTAGGAAAGAAAATTGCCACTTAAGGTTCCATCTCTTTCATTATATCAAGTTTAAAAAACGAGGGTCATAGATTATACTCCATAGTATCGCTTTGAAAGTGCAAATTAAACTAAGAAAATAATTCAAGTGCTTAACACACTTCTCACCATTTAGCAGCGCCTTTATTTCAGCAACAATCATCATTATCTTTAATGTTTCAAATTAATAATCATAATTATCTTTAATATTCAAAGTTAGAATGCTTAGCTGAAAAGCTACATTGAATTGTATAAGCGATGAAATTAGTCTTGACATAGAAAGAAAATAAAATTATTCCAAATATTTCATTTAGATTGAAAAAATTTTAAATTAACTTGATAAATGTAACAATATGGCTGAGTAATACGTACGACATTCATATCTGTCTGGACAACATTGCTCAGGTTTCGGTGGTACAGGTCTACAGTTGTCACCTGGAGCTTGACATTCCTGGATGGCGCAGACAACTTCGTTCCTCATACAATAGCAATGCTCGCAAGGGTTGGTGGAATTGACTGCTTCACCATCTTCGACAAATGTTCCGTCAGAAAGAGTACAGCCTTCTATAAGAAGGATAATAAAGCAATAGTTTTTAATAGATCGAATTAATTCAACAACTAAAAGACTGAATTCAGCTTTATTTCAGATCTGCAAACTATTTCTTAAAATCAGTTGACCCAAACATAATATTAGATGAACTTAAATTCTATGAAATTAACCGAAGTTCTTTAAATTGTCATGTTTTGCGTTGAATTAAAAATTATTCTAAATATTTTTTTGGGAAACAATTTACATTTTTGTTCAAATTAGTATAAGCTAATGATAATGTTAATAATAGTTCATTTTGTTAATGTTTCTTTTTCATCCAGATAAAGCAGATTGAAGATAATGATAAATCAATTTTGAAATTATATGAAATTAGTGTGTACATCAAATGATATTAATGCACCGATATTTATCTAGACAGCTATAACTCTAAATGAAGTATTATGAAATTCTTGGTACCTTGTATATATTTTTCAATATTTCGTGAAATGTTTTAAATTATTAAAAACGAATGTGTTCTTGAATTATATATATTAAAATATTATTGGATTTTATAGTGTAATTTTGTGTTTTTTGACAATTATTGGATTAGAGCACCTTAGGTAAACATTGTGTCAAAACTATTATAATTTACATAAATTGTGAGCATAAATGTAGTTTATAGCACCTGTTATGAAATATAAATATAAATGAAACATAATAAGAGTAAATATATATCAGCACGAAAAAAATGAATTATATAGAATATCACGATCTCCAAAAATCGGAAGAAAAAAAAAACTCATCTGCAAAAGAAAGTAAATTGAAACCTTAAAAATATAAGAGATAAACATTTGGAAAAAAGTTAATTACCTTTCTGCTTAATAAAATTAACATAAAAACTATATTAATTTAAAAATATTTTCAATTGAAGAAATAACTTTGAGAAACCATGAAACCAGTATTTTTAAAATTTAGATTCATTGCAGTAGTTTTTTTAATGAATTCTATTTAAAGAACATTTTTATCGATTCAGAAAAGTTAGAATTCAAAGCATTCGACTGTACAAATTCGTGTATTTATTAAAATTTAAATGATATCGGGGTATAAGAACATCGAAAGTCAAATTTTCTAGGAAAAATGCGGTATACTCGAGAAATATGTTTGCGGCATAGAAACATTTTTTTTTAACTTATTGAATATTCTAATTTACCCATAATAATTTTGCTCGGTTCCAATTTTTAAATTTCGATTTCAACCTAGTAAATATGCTTCGCTTCTGTGCTACACAATAATAGTGATTTATTGCCTGGAGATTGTCTAGGATTTTTTCAACCTTATGACAATGCTAAAAGCATTTGCACCTTGCGCGATATGCGGGTCTTGCTTGGAATTTCCACGCCCTGGAGGTGTGGAAATGCCATTCTTCGTTTCTTGAATTATAGACATATTTATATGATGGAAACAAGTTTGCCATAGAAAATAAATGTCCTTCAGATAAGAAAGAGTTTTTATTGCGAAAAAAAAAAACACAATAATTAAGTATGCGAAAGAATTCGAAAAAAAAATTAAGCAGTTTCGTGCGAATGGTGAAGTAATTGATATAAAACATTTGGTACTTTAAATCTTTTAATTCATTCGTATCTCTTTATCCCAAAGAATGTTTAGAGAGAATAAATTGAAATGTATGGTTATGCATTAATATTAGAATTTTGTTCCCGAATTCGGAATCTGATCCTAGTATCAAAATCTTGGCTATAAGATCAGATGATCATAGGTTTGATTTTTGATTTGTTTGAAAATTGTTTGAGAAAGAAGTAACCTTTGGCTAATACATTCATTCCAGTTGTTGATAGGAGATTCCTTTTAAAGCCATTTCGAATTCAAATTTGTACTAGTTAAATGATCTTGACTTCAAAAAGCTTTAGATTGCTCCATATTAGCCAAAAGAACTATTAGATTATTGTTCGAACTACATTCTTTAAATAACATCTACTAACTTCGTCTTAGGATCCATTTTGATTATCAAATTTGCAAAACATCAATATATACACATTCATTTTTCTTTGTTGCTTTCAAGTATCTATTTACACATATCTATATAAAAAAGATAACATTTTTGAATTAACTGATACACTTATCCTCGGCATACTTTTTTATGGATTTGGCAGTCATATATAGACAAATTTTATACTGGTGCATGTTCATTGCAAACTGTAATACTGAAAAATACAGAAGTGCCATTATTCTTGCCTAACTCTTTAGTTTAAAGCAGGGTTTATACTAAGCAAGTGTTGACCAGTATTTAGCCAGTACCCAGTGGATTATTACTTGATACTGATCAGCTTAATAACTATTTAATAAAGAGGGATCAATAACAAGTACCTGTCCATATGGGAAGAATATATGCTGTTGTACCGTTTCTGCTTATGTGAATCTTACTAGATTGAAAAATCGAATTAATGTAAACCTTGCTTAAAGCAGTGATTGTGAGAGAGAATAACTTATGCTTTCCTTCGCGAAAGTATATTGATTATGGTAAGAGGATACCTCGTGTAAATCCCACAATGCAAGGTTTTAATGATATATGTGTACAATTATAGGATATGTGTACAATTATAGATATATGTACAATTATAGGTTTAGTGAAATGTATATAAAGCCGTAACAAAGCAAACTGAATATTTATTTGACTGAAATATCCAAACACTATACATGAGATTTAAAATTCCATTAATAGACGAAAGCGGTCTAGAAGAAAGGAAAACATATAAAAAGAATTAATATTTTTATATAAAAACGAATATCTGATTATAAATGAAAGCAGCATACTTGTTGATATAATCAAACTAAACTACATGAAATCTGGGCTAAACCATAACGTAAAATAGATATTCGAATTCGGAACAGACGAGACTTAAAAGTTTAATTCCAATGAATTGTGTGTTAAACGTTAACGTATAGATAATGATTTATATTGCTGGATTTCGTGGTCGTTGAATTCTGAAAAACTTTATAAATATTTCATGAGCTTTCAAATCCAACACAGTAAACCTTTTATTTTGTGGGCTGAATGAAACGAAAGAGTGACCGTATAAATGGACCATAAGAAAATCAATAAAATTGTGAATTATGTTATGGCCTGTTTATAAATTTGGATATCCCCTTAACCAATTGTAAATTAGTGGTACCCTTAGATATCTACACCTTAAAACTGGTTACCCCCCCCCTTTCCAGCTACTGGTCGTGCTGACCTTGTAACAGCCGCATGTTTTAGACCGGACCTATCACGTACTAAATCCATTAAAAATCAAAATTTCTCCTGCTAGTATGTTTTTAAAATATGGAAAGGTACTGGTACTATCATCTTAAGGTCGTTTATCTCTGAATAGGTATTAAAATTATTTCATAGCCCCAAAATAGCTTTCATGTGGATTCAAAACGGAACATTTATCTAACTCTATCAAAACTTAACTTCGCTACATTTGCAACGCTCATCGAATTTTTTCGCCAAATGGGAGCTCTGTTAATTTCGAGGTCAGTTCAAACTACAATTTAATGCATGTTTCAAAATAATCATTTCAAATTTAGGTTATTGATCACCAGAATGCTGATCAAATACAGTCAGAATGTGCAGAAAGAATATCAGATCTGGAATATTAATTTAGCTATTAGAATAATAGTAAAAAATATAAAAGATTTAGAATGAATCTTAACGCATTTTAATCTTTTCTTTTAATCACTTCTCCCCCAACTCCTATTCTTAATTAAACAATGCAACTTTCTCGACTTTTCACGCTTGAGAAATTATAAAGATTTTCAAAATTTAAAAGTGTCTATTTTTTATATCATTTTTATTTTATACTTATTCTACTTTATGCTCCAATTATTCCTTTATTTAGTTCAAAAGAAAAAGAAAAAAGATTTAAATTTCCAATTAAATTTATTCTTTGTGAATTCCATATTCTCTGCTCCGCTACCTAAAATACTTTATTTGTTTTTATTTATATCCACTTGTATATTTTTAATAATTCGTTCCTTTCTCCTCTTCTTTAAATAGTTCTTAATCCATTTGTTTTCGCCGATCTCGACAAATTGTTCTAATTATCAGCTTTAATCTCCTTTATTCCTATGGAACTCTCAGTCAGAAATAACCTTGCAGAAGTAATAATTGTGTTATTGTAATAAGCAACCTAAATAAAAACTTAGCATGAGAAAAATCAGAAGAAAATGTAACATAAAAAAATAAACTTCAAAAATGGATATTTTGTTATGATAGATCTTTACATATTAGTATTTTTACGATCGAAAAATCTCAAAGAGCACTTAACATAATTTGACTTTTTTTTCTTCACACTTGTGGTTTTCGATTTTAGAGTCATCAGGTACGCTTGAGTTGCTAGATGACTCTTTCTATAAATTTAAAGCAAAAAAGAAAACATACTTGCATTCTCTGTCTCTCTTTTCTCATTCCCTCGCTTTTTTCTTTCCTTTTTTTATTTTGCAAGCCCACCTGCGTGCGATGTCTGCAGTGTTTTTTTAAGAACTCTCCTGTTGTGTTTGTATTAAGAGTTTTCAAAGCTACAATTTTATCTTTATATTTATTCAAATAGCTTTGATATTAGAAATAACAAGTAAATAACTTGCACTGACCTCACACATCGTTGTGTTTTTCAAAATTGTTTTAAACATCTTGTTTTTGAAGTATTATTATTCGGTTATTGTTTTCAGTACGCAAATATGCTGCTTAAATTGTATGATTTCCCGGTATAATTTTTTCCCCGCCGTATTTGGATTATTAGCATAAAAATCTTGAGAAAATTATATATTTATTTCCATCTCAGTTGTTTCAATTTTCAGATAATATTCTTATTAAAAACTCGAATTCACTGTTATGGTTTAAATTTTTGTTCTTTCATACATGTTGCTGAAAATGTGCTTCGATGCCAAGAATAACGAAAAAAAACATATATACTCATTTTATATTCGTACTGGTTCTTCATAATTTTCTGGAATACCATTCCTTCTATAAAAATGATGGTATTCTTTCTCTTAAAGGAAACCGGCGTAAGAATGAAATTATTCTGGTATCTTATACACAGAAAATGATGCTCTAATCAATAAACTATTTGGATTTAACAATTTTAAATCAGTCATTCACCTTTAGAAAAGAAAAATAGTTTTCTTCCTAGAGTAAACGTTGTTTAATGGTTGGAAGCTTATCAAATTGTTTTCAGTAGTTTATGAGAAAAATTTCAGAACTGCTCAGTTTCTCACAGAAAACATTAATTTATGAAATTCTCAAAAACATTTCTTTGAATAAAGCCTATTACTTGTTAAATTTATTTCTTCGAAAACAAATTATCTGAATAGATTTCTTTCTTTTAAAACAATGGAATTACGTTTGCAAAATAACATTTATGCACTAAAGTTTTCTATTACTTAAATAGCTTAGGAAGTTGAAATTTAACACAAAGGAAATGCATTAGAGAGAAGTCAATTAGTCGCTTTTTGATTCTCCGAAATATCAGATAAAATTAGTTAATTGAAGGTCAATGAGCTATAGGTAAGCGCATTGATCTTTGAAGAAAAATATAGAGATTTGAATTTCAGGGTTCCAAAAACTGATTAAAACTCTGAACATAGAAAATATTCGCTTTTTGCAGGAGAACTAATGAACATCAATAAAAGTTCTTCAGCTTTAGAGAACATAATAAATTAAAAACGGTATACAATGGTACACATATATACATTTATTATACAATATTAAGCCTTTTATTCTTTTCAAGGAAACAAAGTAATATTGGTGTAAATTTGAAGAAAATGTAAATAATGCGAAATCGCAAACATATGTGATTTGAAAATCCAAAAGATGTCAATATAAGTGTTGAAAGAGAAGAGAGGACATTAAAGACGGGATAGTAAATGAGAGTACTGCAGTATTCATATAACTGTCCAATTTACTGGAAGCATGCATTTCGTTTTTCCAAAGCTATTTTTTAAATTTAATTTAGATACTTTAATTCTTTCCACCTACAATAGAAATAAAATGTTAATAACATATTCAAAAATGAACATAATTCACTGAAAACTCATCCTTTCATTGAAATCAATGACACATAGTATTGATGTCTATTCATCTTGAACACATACGCTGCCATTATTTACGTCTGTGATTCGGATCTATTTATTTAGATGGCCCCTTCTTTGGTATTTCTTAACTGTAGTTCATCTAATTAGATAAAATATATTAACTAATTAGATGACAGGTGTGAATCACAGGTGACTCATGTGTCAGTCTAAGTGTTAACAAGTCGGTCTCTAGTTTGATGTGCTATTAAATAATGTCTTTCTATTTTGAGATATGCATAAATAATTTTGTTAGATTTTATAAACTATTCTAGAATACATGCCTGCCAAGTCCGTAAGAGTTACACCAGGTGGGGTTGGGGTTGCTTCTTCGTAAGCTGAAAATAAAATAATACAGAGAAAAATAAGATTTCATTAGTTGGAAAGGGGAATCAAAAAAGATTTGACGCGATATCGGTGGAAAAAAACTTTTAATACTCACTACAATTGTATCGGCAAGGGCAACATTGACCCTCCTTATATATCGGAAAGCATCCATCAACTTTGAGTTCGCATTCTTGCATAACGCAAGCTGTACTGTTTCGAATGCAGTAACATACTTCACAAGGTCGTTTTGGATCATGCGGTAACATAGCTCCGTCAGGGTAGAATTTGTCATCGAAGTAACAACCTGAAAATAAATATAGAATAAATGAAAAAATGATCATTGATCAGAATAAAAATCAATAAGAAAAATTATTTGCTTTCCAACAAATACTTTTGGGTGGACAACCACAATAAAATAGAAAAAGAAAATTTCTGTACGTTTTGTCTGTTTCGTAACGGAATCTTAAGTTTCAGATTTTAAATTCATCCCTGAGCCTTAAAACCAGGACAAACCAGAAGACAAAAATTTTACCAATTTAATTTTTTGATTTAGTATGCTTCATTCTTGAAGTTTAAAAGATTATAAAATTATTCAGAAATTCAATGAAACGCGCTAAGCACACAGATTTTATTCTTTTGCTGTTATTCCTGAATGTATTCCTCTAAAATTACCATAACGGCGTTGGTGAACTTTATTTTTCTTTTATTTAAGGAGTTAAACTATATGCAATTCTAAAACAATTTTGTTTTTAGATTAAATTTTTTATATTCAGTATAATAAGAAACTCTATTTTAATATTAAAGAAGGAAAAAATAATGTCGATATTTCAATATGGCGCATTTGAGAAAAAACAAATGTAATTCAATTTTGTAAAAATGACAAGCCGTATCTCAGACTATAAATTAAGAAGAGAAACAATGGCACTTCCGTGAAAGCGAAATTGTAGTTTTTTTAGGCTAGTATAAAAAAATAAAAACAAGCGATTAAGCAGGTGCAGTTGAAATTTAAAAAGATGCTCAAATCTTTCGATGACAAATAGTTTATTTCTACTGTAATTTTAAACATCGAGATAACAAACCATCTGCCGAAAAGGGAAGTAATGAAAAGAAAGAGAAAAAGCACTTTGTGAAAGCATAAACCGATTAAATCGTAGCAAATCTAGGTGTATCTCGACAAATTGTCCAGCTATTTAATTGCAAATTAAAATAAATGCATCGTTGGTAAGAAAAAAATATTTCTGGTATTAATTGAAACTTTATAATTGTTTTCTTAAATTTGATAAGAGCTAAATGAAATCACTTGGCAAGATTCCACTTGACATCACAGTCGCATGTCAAATATAATTGCGCATACGCTGTTTTACGTTGTGATGTCAAATTTCCCTCTAATACATAATGTGCAATGATTTCCAAAATTAAATTCATTCGAACACTTGATAATCATCGCTTGACTACAAATTAATACTAACGATGCTCTAAATATTTCTCCTGATTAAAATATTATTCCTAATTCATTCAGCAAACCGGGAATTTAATGCTATTCCATTTTATAAATTTCATGAATTGCACATAAAATAAAATGAGGCTTTTATTCATAAAATATTTGTTTTAACTTATGATAAAATTATTTAACGTGAGCCGTTTATTGTTACTTTTTCAGTTTCCTTGGCTCAGAAGTAAAAATATAAAGTATCATGATGATTAAAAATTTATATAACTTTTTTTGAACTCACCTGGTTGTTGCTTCCGTTTTTCACTTATTTTCGGGGTGTTCTCTTTGTTTTTAATCACTGAAAAAGATTTTTGCAAGTTAGCCAGTAACAATGAAAAATGTCTACACTGGAACAAAACAAAAAAGTACTTATTTTTCTTTTCGCAATGCTTTCTTTTATTATAAAAATGGTATGTTTTTCATAAGGCTATCTCTTAATATCTTAACTATTAATTTTATTAAGCTACTGCATCAAATGTAGCTCCTATTTCTATCAATATTTTTATAAATATTTTTTCATTTATTGTTATTTTACACACGAACGTCGTACTTTAATTTTATTGTTTTTAATTTATAGCTATCCCTTCTATTTTAATAATTATTAAGCTTTTGTTAACTTTATTGCGATGAATTATATATAATTAACATAAAAAATTCTTCATTCTTTTCTTTTTTTATATTAGAAACAAATTTTCATTCGTGTCGTATTTATTGAAGAAGAATGGACATAAGAATTTTTCTTCTTATCTAACTTACTTAATGCTCCTTAGTAATTGTTTCTTTATTCCAAATTCGATGTCTCATTAATCAAATAATCTTATTTGTCTCTTGAAATTCTTGGAACATTCAATGATTCAATATATTTCTAGGTGATAAGCGACTCACTCTCTTATTAATGTTTTTAAATCAGTTTAGCCTGAAAAGAAATGCCCAAGTGCTGGCACTCATTAAAATATCCGATTCTATGACGGACGCACCACAACGGATTTTGTTTTTATGGGAGAGGCAGAGAGTTCTTGTCCTTATAATCAGCATGGACAAGTCTTTAGATAGTGACTGCAGGCGATTTCATTCCTAATTCATATCAAGTATTGTACAAACATTGTTCTAATTTAAACTGTCTTAAATAAGTACGTCAGTCAAGAAGAATTTTCAGATTCCTGTGCACTATGTTGACAAGTACATACACCACCTATTTTTAGATAAATAAATATTAGTTGTATCATAACATGTGAGTAATCAATGTAAACATTCAATAGAATGTAACAATTCTAAATCGATTCGTTTTTTTTTTCATCGTGCGAATATTGTTTTGTGATACAGGCTCACATTTACTGAATAGAACAATTGCATTTTTTTTCCCAAGAGAGTTTTGAAGCTAACATAATTCAGCGCTATGTACACAGAGAAAATGTTTCCTTTTTGGCTGTATATCATTCCTTTAGTGCATTCAGACACATAACATAATTCTCATTTACTAGGCAGAAAAGTAATATTAATCCGATTGCCAATGATAAGTAAGATATATATATACATGTTGGCATTTCATTTCTAAAGCAATGTATTATATAAGAAAAGAAGATATATCGTCGAAGCTGTATCAAAATTCCGCATATTAAAATACACTCAGTCAAGCATAGGAGATTTTGATGTAACGGTTGAAACCACAAACTATAACAATCAGTTACTGTATACAACCACTTGAGAGCAGATGTAGCTTATTAATATATGTGTTTACTACCAATAAAAATTTTCGATGAACTCGATACACACAATTTTGATATTAACAGTGACGATATATCTGAAAAACTTCTACAGTGATGCAAATTATGTACATTTGTGATGCACTTGAAATCTTAAGAAACATCCAAGTAGTAATAGTAACTGTATGGAACTAATTAAGAACATTCATAGATTTTGAGCTCATAGTGTGTTGATGCAAATTATCAAAAAAAGAAAAAGTTTCATTCCGTTTCTGAGTTATCGTGTTATCTCTCACACGAACAGATAAATAAACAGATAGTGCAATATTTAATGGGTTTAGTTCACAGAATGAAATAAGCTACGATAGTTTTGATATAAAGATAAATAGTCAAATTTCATTTATCTATCTGGGTAAGTTTTTAAGTTATCATATACGAGGACTGATAAACAAAAGTTTTCTTTGAATGAATCCAAAATCTAAACGAAACCTAAAATTTTATTGTAAGGACCACGAAACGATACCGCTATTGGATTATCGTACTTACGTGTACAAAGACATAGGGATGTAATTTTAAAAATATGTTTTTAGGACTCAAAGAAGCATAAATTGCTGACCTTCATCAAAATATCATTGTCAAATGTAAATGTTTAAAATATTTTTATATCTGTCATAATAGAAAAAAATAGAATAAATCAGGGCATAAATCTAAAAAAATAAAATAATATAAACTGAATCAACGTAGATCTATTTTGATATTGCTTTTACTCGGCAGCCTACTCATATAACTCAGAAAAAAGTTTTAGTAATCAAATCTGCCTTCGAGACATCCTGACCAAAATGCATTATAATGGGCGGATGAGGCGTGAATATGAGTAGACACGTCTGGATCTTTATTCTCTTCAGACACTCCCCAGGCCAACCAACAGGTGTTAACAGGTTTGAATGACTACCTCAATAAAAAAATAATAGATCCGCCTACATACTAGACAAGAGTGGCAAACCAGATTATTAGGTAATGAATAACGCCCCATTCTTCAGACTGAACAAGGGAAAACTGAGATGTGACTAGAATGTTTCTTGAAATTATTGATAGGATAAATACAAAATGAAATTTATTCATGCCTCACAAAGAAGATGTTATCGGTCGTGAGAACCCTCAAAGTTCAACATTCTTGATTTTGATGCAAATCAAATCTGACGAATAATTCGTGCTATGCGGAGAAGCACATTAGCGATGATAACAAAACATATTTTGTAAAACCTGCTCACAAAAAAAAAAAAAAAAAGGAAGGAAGAAAAAAATTAATTTCTATAAATAAAGGCACGAAGTCAGTAAGTGGAAATTGATAAAATTTGATTGTATTATATATATTTTGAAATGATTCTATATATTTTGAATTGATAATTATCAATTATCCTTATGGCTATATATTTTGAATTGAAAATTTTCATATTATTCTTATGGCTCTAAGCTACAAATTATTTTTTTATCAAAAACTAAGAGAGAATATTTAATTTAATTTGGTTATAGTTCTTTATGTGTTGCTTAACCTACTTTTTTATGTCAGTTTAATTATTTAAAGGATTTTATGTTAAAGTTAAGTTAGATTTAAAAAAATCAACTGTAGTTTTTGTGATTTTGATTTGTTTGATGTTTGAGAACGAATGCTAGGAGCAAACCGTATAGTGCAAAACTTTTCGTCAGATGACCAGATTAAGGGTTGAATATAGCACTTTTTAACAAAACGACTCGAGGAAGTTCAGTGTCAGTGCATAAATCCTGCACGACTATCCAAAGCATATACGAGAAGAGTCAGGATGTGAATATGTGAATTCCTAATTACAAAGACAATATTGCAATGACAGTCTATGAATATTTCTATCGGTTTCATAGAACACATTAAGACAATTTTTGAAATGTATATTAGATTTCAAAAACAGAGAGAAAATGCTAGATTTTTGATAATATGATACTGAGATTCTATTCTAAACAAGAATAAAAATACCCATGGGAAAAAATTCAAGAAACGTTGGAAGAGAGTAGAACTTAAAACACTTTTTTATATTTGCTGGTATGAAAAGATAATTAAGTACTTAAGGTATTAGGGAAATAAAAAAAATCTTGAAAGAATGTTTATTAGTTGACATTGTAATGAACGACATCCAAGTATGATAAAACCCTGTCGCGATTTCTGGGAAATATGTACCAATCAATTTTAAATATAAATTTTCACTGAGAATTTATTCTCGCAATTTGCTTCAAGACAAAATATATTTTCTTCAAGACAATCTGCTTCAAGACACAATTCGGTGACCCGTCAAATATATAAGTGGTGGTATCTCATTCGAAGACCGTTTTATAAAAAGTGATGAGGCAAAATGAGGAGGCAAGTTATTCGCTTTGTATATTTGTAACTTATATTGAAACAATTTATGTAGCGAATTCAAATAAAGAAGATCTTATGTTAATTCCTTAATAAATAAATTTATAAGATGAAGTGCTTTTTTAGAATTGTCACCTAACTCTTTTATTTTCCTTAAAAAAGAATCTCTTGAATGATTAAAGCTCTTTCACATGACGGACTTTCTAAAACATTTAATTTACAGTAAATTCAAGGCTATATAGGCCTTCAACTGCATCAAATACTACCTAAAATTAAGATAATCTCATAAAAGCTATGCAACTATATAAAAATTACAGACCATACTTTTGCATTATTAGAAGTTAAAAACTACTGCATGAACTTTTTAAATAGTTTTTTTTTGCTGTTGCTGTATTATCCCCCTTTTCCCTGCACTAGCCAACTTTTCTTTCCTAAAATAAAATTTCATTTTCTAAAGTAACAGGTGGACCCAATCTTACATTGAATCATGATGCAAAAGAATAATATGAATAGGTTTTTAAGTAGCTGAAAATTACAGTTATAACAATAAATCTTTCTAGATCTCTCCAACTATTCATTTGTCTTTCAAGAAGAAAAGAAAGCCAAGTTACGCTGTTATCCGGTTGAGGCCTTTTACTCGCTTAATAAATCAATGCTAAACAGAATAAGGCAGAAAGTAAATCTCCAATTATGAACGTTATCTGTCACGAAATGCAGCATTCGCAGTTAAAAGGGTTAAAATTGTTCGAGATAAGAGAAATTTTTACCTTCAGGGCACCAAATCTTGGGGCAACAGTCTCCTTCTTCCCTTTCTATGATACATTCCTCACCAACAGGCTTCACAAAGGGGCAGATACGGAGATAGCACATAAGCATGCTATTGAGACAGGTGCAGTTAAGGCAGGGCTCGTTGGTGTCGATCCTTTCACCATTATCATAATGATCACTTAGGTAATAACACCCTGTAGATGAAAAACACCAAGATTCAAATTACAATATTTTTTAATTGAATTTTATACTTGGTTTAAAGATGGGAATGTAATGTCTGTGGGGGGAACAGTTGTCATGAAATTACCAAGGAATTATTATGCTTAAAAAGATAAGCAAACGTATGAAAAGTTACTGTTGCACATCTGTTTTATTGTGTTACTCGACTTTTAATTGAAGATTTATTCAGTTCCATCATTAACTTCAAGATTCAAAATGCGATATCTGGGATTAAATTTTCTACTTAGTTCAGAGACGAGAATTTAATATTTTTATTGAAGATGTCAAAAAAATTATTAATGATTTTAATTATTAATATAAAATGGTTATCAGTCACATAAAAAGTTACCACTATAAATTTATTTTATTGTATGCACAGCTTTAAGCCGAAGATGATAGGATTAGTCATCATTTTCGGTTATTAAAAATGAAGATTTGAATTGCAATTTTTTAAATTTTTTTCTGTTTGCTGGAACTGGAAATATAATGTACCTTATGTACATATGTCACGCAATTGTATAGTCTCATTGAGTTTCTATGAATAATCAGCTGCCATTATAGATTTACATGACTTTTGTTACATGACAAATGATTGCCAAATACATCTAGCAGATATATTTGAAATTTTTCATTTTCACTTCATATTATCAAATAATCTGATGGTGCCGAAAAAAATAAGATTTGCCTTCGAATCTATAATTCCTCAGGATTATTGCAGCAAGTTCTATTCTCTTGCAATTTTATGTTAGTTATTTTACAGCATAAAACAGTGCACATTAGTATATTTTATAGAATAGTAATTTTTTTATTGTTTGGAAAAGCCTGATTATTCGATCAATACTTGGTACCAAAAACTTTTAAAGTAAAAATTTTAGATCGTAAAAAAAAAAGATTTTCATTTCATTCATAGACTATTAAAATTTTATTAATTAACTATTAAAAATTTATACATTTTTCGTATTAGCTACTCTTTACATTAAAACGTACCTTTTTGCCTTGGTTGCCGTCCAATAGATTCTTGAACAGGAGCTAGAAAGATATGAAATTATAAGTAATACAAACTGTAGTTTTTTTAATGAAATTTTTTAATTCATAGTCATCCATTTCATAAAATAAAATATTGTAGTTAAGCAATGAAAGCTCTACACTGTCCCAATGATTTAACTTTTTATCAAATTTAAAAGAGGGCATTATTATATTTCTGCATAAATATTTTGTTGGTAGTTTAGCAGTAAATTGCAAGATATAAATTTAAGGTAAGTAGCGTAAAGAAGGATACCAATAAAATTTTTAAAGTCAATTATAATAAAAATGGCGTTTTATGTATTCATGGAAGTATCGTGTACCTGTAATAAAATGACTATGCAGAATATATGGAGACAGGTTGCACTGCTCCTAGCGACGAACTAAGGAATTTACAAAGAATAATTCAAAAAATAAGAGAAATTGACCAAAAAGTTCAGTTAGAAAACGTACTCTATACCATAATAAGAACACAGGAAAAAGTTTCATGGAGTTTCCCTCAAAAGGCGAAGATATTCGCGATTAAAGTTATGACCTTCTCGTGACTTAAAAAGGGGTTCGACTTAAAAATTGAAAAATATATAATCAAATTTCCTTCCCCTCCCCCGAAGTGTGTTTTTCAGATTTTATTATTATTATTTTTGTCTACTGTCTTCGTTTCTTAAATTTCACTTCGTCGTTACTTAACTTAGGAAAAACTATATGGTAATAAAGGAGAATGCCATTGAATTAAATGACTTAAAAGGATTTACCGATCACTCTGTATATATTCACAAAACGAAACGTCATTTTAAAATAAAGAATCTACTTTAAATCACAAATGTATTTATTTCGTTCAGAATTGAACAGTAAAGTAAGCAATTTATATTAGTTATTAAAATATATTATATATTTTAATAAATAAAATTTAAATATATTATTAAATAAGAAATTTATATTTTGCATCAGAATAATATGTAAAAAAAGCAAATTTTTAAAGCATAAGCGCTCATATTTGTATTTATATATAAATGTAATATATTTTTAAATGGGCATGAATATTGTATTTTTTGTAAGCATTTACATTTATGTTAATATATTTTGAATTAAATTTCCTGAAAATATTTTCCATATTGTTCCACGTTTATTCTGTAAGAAATGAGCGCAAGCTACAATAAAAGAAACTGAACCTGATAACAAGCTTCAGCTTCATTTAAGATCGAAAACTAGAATAGACATGATATATTTCTTTGCATACCAAGTAACGCCTTACAATTTATGGCAAGAGCACGGAAGACACGAAACAATAGCCGGAATAACCAATCTCCACACCAACTAAATCTGGATTCCTAATTTATACCGTCCAGTGTCAGATTTGCATCCATTAATTTTACAGCTTGAAAAGAAGTTACAGATTACTTATCGCATTCTTTCTTTTGACTTCCCCGCAGTTTATGATCTGAAGAAAAAAGCTAAGGGGACATAAGTCTCTCTAACAAGTCAATTAAACGAGAAAATTATGCGACTACATTACTAAAAGCCTGTAAATAAATCAGCGATTAAACATGTTTGGGCCAAAGTAGTCCCACGATACAAAATGCATCGAAAACGACATGGAAGACAAGGTGGGGGAATGAATTGTTTTGTGTATTCCTTAATTAAGCTGCGGGGAGGAGAGGAGACTAATGCCTCGCAATTCCACACCTCCTAGAAAGCAATCTTGTCTTTCTGGCCGAATATCTTTCTACTTAAACCATCAGTAGAAGGGTGGAAATTATGGATTTTATAGCTTGAAGGGTCTTTCACCTTGGCCTTGAAATACTTCTCTGTTCTTTGACTTCTTTTTTTTTATTCCACATTTTTCTATTTTGCCGTCTCGCATTATTGTTTCTCTCTCGGGTCAGATACTTATTGCTCTAGGAAAATTTTTTTTTATTGTTATTCCTTCTTTTTTTCCTTTCTTTTTCTCTATAGGACGCACTCCTAGGGAGGGGCAACAATCCCCCGCGATGGTCATTTTTCTCTGCACGCTTCTTGCGGAAATCGAGGCACCGGCCATTCAGTGGGCAGTTACCTATCTATACATTGTACTTAAAGCGAGAAAGATTTTTCTTTCTTTCTTTTTTTTTTTTTCGCCTTTCCATCACATTTTGTTCTTTCTTCGTGATTTCCTTTATCTTATTTTTTTTTTCAGTTTCTTCACTTTTTCCGGATGTTGGTAATTGGTATAAAAAGAGAAAAGATTTCGAGAAGGAGAGGAAATCATTCGATTCAATTTTTTTTTTGAAAAATACATCTTAAATAATTTTTAGTCTGAGACTTACTGAGTCAAAATCTTATATTATTATTATTTATATTTCTGTCATAAATAATAAAATAAAATGTAAAAGTATTAAAAATAAGTTCAATTCGATTTCAAAATTCAAATTCTTTTTTAAAGCATGTTTTAAAGTATTTTAACTGGAATAAATTTTCACCTGAAACAGCACGGAAGACCTACTAATTGTGTTATTATTAAATATTTTTTTCAATATTAACATACTTGTAAAAATTGTTGAAAATTGAATTATCATAGAGTAAAAATATACTATGTAATATTTTTGTTTCCCGAAGAGCATTAAAGCCAAAATATCTTCGTTAATTAAGAATGCCTTTATTTCAAACTTTAACTAGATTTCAACATTTATATTTCTTCCATTTTCTATTAGATAAGCACAAAGTTTTAAAATATAGATTGAAATGGCAAACATGGGTAGGAAATTCTTTTAAATTTTACTATTTAATATAAGAAAAAAAGCGTAATAACAAAAGCTGCATCAACAATTAACAGATATTTGTTACTGATTATTTAAAAATATTTAGATAGTAATATAGAAGAGTTTATTATTCATAAAAACATTTATATTTATTTTATAAGTATACGGCATTAATTTTATTATGTTACACTGTTTTAAAATCTTAGCATTTGAATAATAACGTCTTAGGCTATGTACCATTTACTAATACATTTATTAATAAACAATGCATAACCTTCATTTCAGTTCATTTACTACGATACCAATCTTAATCAAAATAATTAATTCGATAAATTAATTTATCAGATCAAATCAATGTAGTTATCGAAACATCAGATAAAATAAAATAATAAAATAGATAAAATTGATAGATAGATTAAAAAATAAAAACATTTTTATTTATTTTATAAGCATAAGGCATTAATTATATTATATTATACTTTTTAAAATCTTAACATTTGGATTATTAAGTCTTAGGTTATATGCTATTTATTAATACAATTATTAATAAACAATGCATAACCTTCATTTCAGCTTATTACTACGGTACCAATCTTAATCGAAATATTTAATGTGATAATTTATCAAGTCAAATCTATGTAATTATCGAAACATCAGATAAAACTAAATTCTCCCTTCGAAAATTCTTCAGTTGATTTTTAAACTCCCTATAAGCATATTAACATTTTACCACTCATGATACATTCCCTTTAAAAGTTAGATGATTTTCCAAGAATATTTAATTTTTTTACAAGAAGTTAGGCGTTGCAATAGAAATATTCGTCAGAAGAATCATTAATTTTCAAGAAGGCTCCGAGTCATGATATGTTTTGATCGCAACTTGTATAGGAAATCAAAGAGATACAAATCGCTGAAGGATATAATGAATGTCAGGATCCTAATTATCGATTTATTATGAAACAACAAGAAGTAGATAGCCAGCCAAAGTCCGGTTTGAAAACCCAATCTTAGTTCAGGGAACAGAACCTTGATTTATGTGGCATTTTTCACACGGGTAAGCAGAAATAGAAGTATTTCTGGAACGTCTTCCTTGGCTTTTTGTTGCGCACTCATTACGCAACTTTTGCAGTCACGTAGAGATGAATATCACTCCAAGATGTATCTACATTCATCAACGAAGAAGACAAATATTCAAACTTTGGGAGTTAGTTTTATCAGTTATTGAACTCAAGGGTCTCATTATGTGACTTGTTTCTACAATACCAACAAGAAATTCTTGTATAAACACATGTTGTTACTGTGACTCATTTATGAAAATAAATTAAATAATTTTTTTAGCAAGTAATATAAAGACTTTTAGTAGAATTTTTTTCAAAGTAAGAAAATGTATTTTTGATACATTTCGTCTGTAGTCTTTGAATTTTATAACATATTAAATAAAAAAATAATTCAGAAAAAGATGTTTTAAAAATTATTTGAATATATGACTATCATAAAATTTGATGCTCGCGAATAATTTTGATATGAGATTTGACCAGGGCAAAAATTAAATGAATCAGAAATTTTGAGAAATATAAAAGTATTGTTTAATTAAATATTCATTTAGAAGTCGTACATTAAATTAAGAATAATAGAAATGTCATAAATTTCCTTCATAATTTCAAAATTTAATTCACAAAATTGTATTTTAAATAATATTTATACTTCAGTTTATTAAGAGATAACAAAAAAAATTGGTACACAGGTTTGAAAACCTAGCTTGGTTCAGAAAGAAAAACTGCGATTTATGTGGCATTTGCTGAAAAATAGGAGCAAAAAAGGAAGTAGTTACGTTATATCTTTGTTGATATTTTTTGTGTCGCACACTCATTACGCAATCTTTGCAGCTAAATAAAAATAAACATCACAAAGTGATAAATCTACATCCCATGATACATAGAAAAAATACTGAAATTAGCAAGTTACTTGAGCTATTGAACTCAAATAAAGAGGCAAGTGGTAGATTTGTATAATGGGAACAAACCAGATAAGTCTGAGCATAAGTTGCAAATAAATGTTATTATTATAAATCATTTATATTGTTACAGAAAAAAAAGATGGTTAGTTTCCGAGTCTTTTAAAATATGTCTAAAAAAATTTTTTTTTCGAAATTGCTTCTTTTTAAGTTTAATCTAACATCAGAATTGTTTTACAAATTTGATCAGAACGAGTGAATAAAAGCTTCTGTTGAGCATTTGGGAAAAGATTACTTTTTTTCTGCTTCGGCATGATTCGGCTTTTGGATAACGCTGAATCTTCAAGATTTCTTTGAAATAAAAAAAGATTGAATGAAAAATATTATCAACTTTCAAAAATTAATATGATTTTATTAGCTGCATTTATTACAATGACCATTTTTTAATTTTAAAGAAAAAAAAATCTAGCTATTTTTTTGAAGATAAAACAGAACGATAAAAGTTGAAATTAAAATAAATTTAAGTATCTCTTTATTAAAGTTTTTTTAAATTTATACTTAATTGAAATAAAGACTTCAAAATTTGTTTTATTGCGAATTTAAAGAATGTGTATTCTTCATTTTTGTTATCTCATAATAAACTGAATTATAAGTATTATTTAAAATACAGTTTTATGATTTAAATGCAGAATTTATAAATGAAAATTATAATATTTCAATTATTCTCCCTTTAATGTATGACTTCTAAATGAATATTTAATTAAACAATACTTTTTATATTTCTCAAAATTTATATATAATTTATTCTTTATTTTTTAATGTAAAATATATATAAAAATGATTTAATGAACGGAAATATCTTACAGCAAATCATCGATTATTTCGATTCGTCAATTTTTTTAGAAGAAAAATATCTCAATACCTTTTCTTAATATTTCATTGTTTAAATCGCCAAAAAATCGTCTCAATGAATTAAGTGTGTAGAACTAGTCTCATGATAACTGTATATAAATTTTAAATAAATGTACAAAATACAAAACTTAAAAAAATATATATAAGTTAAAGCTGCAGAAACGTAATAGTAATTATAATTCTGACTTTATAAAGAAAATTGTCAAAGTCTAATTTTTTAAATCATTTTAATGAAGTTTTTGTTCTGTCTACATTTTACAAATAGTTTGAAATAAAAAAAAATTGAATCAGATTTTGCTTTAAGATTACCCTTTTTTTATTACTTTCGATTTAGTTGATAAAGGTTAATTTTATACTAACATTTAAATTTTTTTATTCTTTAATTTTGAGTTTATGGAAAATTTTCAACTTGAATATGACATTTGTCGAAAGAATAATTATTTTTTCATTTTAAAAGTATTTTTATTTTCAGGAAGTAAATTCGAATAAATAAGAGAAAAAAATCCTATATTATTGCGTACCTTACGTTATTTATTATAAATGAAATCAGTTATAGATTTTGAAATAATTTATTTCAGCTTTCAGAGCAATAAACAGTAATAATACTTTTTTTTGCAGCGTCTCTTTTATAAATTGTTTTATGAAAATTTGCTGTTCCTTAGATCAAAATCATAGCTTAGACATTCTTAAACCGATTTCAAATTATGAAGCTCATATGAAGTTCTTAATAGACAGTTTTTTCTTCATTTTCGAGAGTTGATTATTTTGAATTTCAATCTTAATATTAATGCAGACATCGGAAATTTACAAGCGTACCTCTAATTATTCTATATGGAACTTGAACGGTTTTGTTTTACTTAGGCCTTGTTCAGTTTTTAACGATCAGGTCATTAATTTATCGAACTCATTAATATTATATATATTGTTCTTCCAGTCAGTCTTTCCCAACTATTTAAGGATGCATTAATTATGCATTAATCGTTGCCTTCAGGGTAAAAATACCATTTTATAAATAACATAGAAAGACAGGTCATCAGAAAATAATAAAGAAGTTTAAAAAGCTTTTTATACACTCCAGTGTTTTTGTTTCGGCGCTTTTCGAAAGATAAAATGCTGCGAGAAGTTTGGAAAAGGGGCTTTGCCCTTCGTCTAACGAGATAATAACTCTTCAAGGTACCAATTTGATGATATGTAGCAAGCTTAGAATCGTTTCCGAGACACGCAATTTTTTATGATCTGTGTTTCGTGTTTTTATGACTCTAAATACTACTTTGTCGAAATGTCTTTCACTTTTTTTAGTTATCCACGATAAATAATCGAAATTCCATCCGGAACGCTGAGTTCTTTACGATGTCGTAGTTTAACGATCAGTGATCGTCGAATTCTTTGATGAGTCAATAAAAGTGGATTCAATGCAATGCCAGTGTTTGGAGATATGGTAGACTTCTATAAAACCAAACAAGTCAACCGAGAAAGGCAAAGGTTTTTTTTTTATATGCCTTGAGATCTGATTTGTTGATAACAGTATACTAGAACCTCGAGACTTTTTGAAAAGAACCTCGATTTATGCATCATAATCCTATACGGATGAGTTCACTTCCTCTATTGGTAAATGAAGTGCGATCAAAACACATTAATCTACTGAAACACAATCATAAATCTGTATCAAGATGTGAATTCCTTTGAATTGAAATAGTAAGTCACAAGAATGTAGAATTGAATATCATCGGAAATCTTGATGTTGCCATATATGTTATTATGGCGCATGTCATACAAATGAGTCTCAAAATTGTTCAATAACCAAATGTAATGAATTTATAGAAGCCGGTAATGTATCATATTTTCATTAGACCTTGAAAAAAATAGATTTGTAAGGTCTTCTACAAATCTGAATTCCAGGTCCCTAATATTAAGAATATAAATCTTAATGTGCATAGGAGAGTAAAGTTGGATGATAACCGATGAGGATTTGAATATAGCTCTAGATTTGTTATTGAGCATTCTATACAAAATGTACATATCAAAGTTCTTCAGCAACCAAATGAAGTGGATTTGTCAAATCCTAAGGCTCGTTCTAATCTCATAAGACCTTGAAACACAGAGCCTTCACGGAATTTTCAGTAAATTCAAATTTGAAGTGAACTCATTAATACCTTGATGCATCATTTTTTTTCCTCTTTATTCACCTAAATGAGATTTTAGGCTTCCAAATTATTTGAGTGCCTCATGAAAAAATATATTTCATTGTTATTATTTATTAAAAGTTTTCTCTTTTCTTATAACTCACGATATAAACAGTTGGCTCAGAGGCTTATTATGGTTAATAAGTTAATGCTATTTTTGGCTTATATATAACATAAAGCAGGGCGATACAAGCACAATATTTAAATTGGGAGCTTGAACGTGAGGTTTATAATGTTTATGGTGAAAGGACACTTTTACCCTTAACTTACTACAACTAAGTTCAGTGGAAATCATACATAAATTAGCAAACTTGCCCACGATCCGAAAAAGCAAAGGTAAAAACATTGCCATTTTTAATTTCTCATATACGACGTAAATGAAGAGAAAGTGCTGTAATCGCAAAAAAAAAAAAAAAAAAAAAAAAAAAAAAAAAAAACAAATCAAGATTTTGATAAATCTTCACGTTTCAGACACCTCCGAGTTCAAAAAGCACATTTTTGGAATTATGACTGTTTGTGACACGTTAGCTCAAAACTTCTTTGAGCTAAACATATGAAATTTGGTATCATGACAAAATTGTAGATTTTTTAAAAATCAAATTTGGAACGAAGTCGATTCAAAGACTGTCAATCTGTCCGGCTGCCGAAGTACAAATGAACACGATAACGAGAAAATGTAAAGAGCTAGATAAATAAAATTTGGTACACAGGTTTAGCATCTAAATTGTAGATCCATATCCAATTGTTAGCTAAATCTATCAGATTTTTACTTTTGCATGCACATAAACGCAATATCCCAAAACAAAGTTTTTCTTGACGTTTCGAGGGCACCACTCCAGCTAGTATTAATATCACACTAAACATTTTCCCAATCAGTTATTTTGAAACCAGCATAAAACGATAAACGTAATGTTGATTTATTAAATATCTAATTTCTGAAGTGTATGATTCGACACTGTTGAGCCTTTAACTTTTATTCGAAGATAATTTATTTACTTTGATGCGATTCAGAATTTAATTTTTGTTAAATTATAGTTTAACTTCAAATAAGCTGAATTAAGAACTCTTTATTCGTAAGAATATTTGGAAAATAATTTGCAATTAGAAAGTTTTTACATGTTCTTTATTATCCATTCATCCAGTTTTTATTCCCTGTAACACTTTCATTAACTGTGCAACTTGGATCGTGAAGTGAAACCGGTGCAAAATTCAAATCGGTTTCTGCTAAAAACGATCTCCTTTCGAAGTTCACTGTTGAGATGACCCCAACTCATTAACTATTTAGTATTCAAGCTCTTGTTCTCAGTGACTTGTTTTGTAAAAGTTGTCAGCTTCAGAGATATCGACCGTCTAAGTTCGTGCGCTTTTCAAAGGAACGCAGACTTTACCTCAAGGCACATGATATCTACTATGGCCATGTGAAAAGACAACTCATATTAATATATCATTTAAGATGGTTGAAAAAAGGACATTGACCGCCAAAATGTGCATAATTTATCTCCTGATTTCATATTCTTCCCTGTTTTATCTTATCTAATTAAGGATTTGATAAAAAAAGAAATCTAAAATGGGTTTCCCACTGCGAAACTCATGCGATTATAACAATTTTTGATATATGAACTCGAAAAATCAGGTTATTATAATTTATATAAAAAATGGTAAGAATTTTACTAAAAATAATTATAAACGAATGGCATTCTTTGGCAAAGTATAATCAGTAAGAGTGGAAAATAACACGCGTTATTCTTATCATGCAGAAATTCGAAACCATATCCAATTTTCAGTGTTCAAACGTTAGAATATACAATAAACATTTATGTTTTTAATAAACATCCTAAACAAAGTTACTTTCTATCTAACCAATAATAAAAGTTATATGGAGATCAGATTATTTTAATATAATATTGTAAATGAATTATTATTAGTCTTGGTGATAAACTCCGAAATCATTTTACTTTCATCAGTCCCTATATTTATCCCTATCAGTGGCGTAAATGGTCCTGCTTCCACGTGTTGTAATTGAATAGCTACATAGCGACTACTACAGTTTCCATTAAAGTATGCAGTATCTAATATTACAGATTCGGATAGAACGCGTCAAGATAAGTATTATGATGATAGCTTCATACCTTAATTAGATTATGACGCTGTATTCGGGGACCCCACACGTTATACATCAAAATACTCGTCTTGGCGTGTTCTATCCGAATTTGTAAATATTAGACGCTGCATACCTCATGGGACACCTTGTACTTTCGCCCTCCAAAATCGATAAAAAGGCCCATCCTAACCATTTTTCGGGATCTCTTGTAGTCTAATTGCGCCATTGATCCATCATAACAATAATTCATAATTCTGCAATTCTTTGGTTTATATAAAGGAATAAATGTAATTTTGGTAAGGATTATTAGTAACTAATACAATAAATGAAGAAGGAAGACTCCTTGATTTATATAAAAATGAAAGTTAAATAAGAGCGGTTTTTTAAAGGTATAATTAAAGTCAATTAAAATTCTTTTGGGAATTATTATAAATTACTTATTATTTACTTAATATTGTTTAGCTTTAATGATTGAAGGAATTAATTAATTAAGTGATTGTAAATAATCAATCAGCAAGTTAAAAACCCTTTAAAATTTATACTTAATTGTGAAATGAATAAGTCATTGAAATAAAAACAAATAAAGTGAAAAAATTCTTGGGATTATAAAAAATTTCTTCAAAATATTTAGAAATACAAAAATCAAACAATTATAAAATTAGAAGCCTGGTTGGTTTGTTAAAAATATATATAAAAAGACCGTTTAATATAAATAGTAATAATTGAAATAATGGATTAGTAGAATATTATAAATTTAAAAATCTTAATTTTTATAAGAATAAGTAATGATATCACATCTTATAATATAAGTGCTTGAACGCTCACACGTATTAAAAGAAGAATGATGTTTAATTCTCAAAGTTTTATATTTATATATTTCCATACAAATTTTCAGCCATGATATTACATTTTCTAGAAAATATTACAATGCAAAAAATCTTTTTTCTTCTGTAACGAAAGCTGTTTATGTAATGAGAAATTTTAAACAGTAAACAACTTAGGAATAAACATTTTAAGCGGAAAATGAACTAGGAATAAACATTTTTAAGTAGCTGTTTCAAGTTCAAGGAAATGCATTTTATGAAAACATTTATTCATTTATTTTTAAAAATTAATTTTGAAATATTGAGCAAAGTAAATAAAACAAAAAATTGTTTATTCTGATTTAGTTGTTTTCGTATACATCCTCATTTTGATTATATGTTTCGTTTTAGGAAAAAAAAATCTTAAACAGAAGCATTTTTTTTTCTTTATCAATTTATCTTCTGATGAAAACAGATACTAAGTAAAAGCAATATTTTACTTTCGCTGAGAAAAACTGACCGAAAAATGCGCTTATTTTAACTTTTCTCGTCAAAATAAATTTGTGAAATAAAGAGTGTTTATTTATTATTTTATTTTTATTTTTTGTAAAAGCATGTTTTTCTACTATCCAAAACATGATTTGGAAGTATAAATAAGCATTGAAAACTAAATAATTGCCTTGTGTTTAGATATTATACTTTATGCAAAATATTTTGCACTCTTCGTACATGGATTATTTCCCATGCCAAACAATATTTTAAAAATGCAGCTTTTTCTTTCACTTTTCAAAAATTCCTAAATAAGATATAAATAAAAAATGAATATGATTTTAAGTTTTACTGCAATATGACTTTTGATATTACGCTAAAACAAAAATTAATTACGGAGATTTTTATTCCAAACATAGTGTGGGAAGTATTGACGAAAATTGAAGCTTGATCAGCTACCTATATATAACTATAACTCTAAAAATGTATGGTTTAAATTCAGAAACAATTTTTCTGAACTTTCTATTTCACTTGACTAGATAATAAGAGAAATCCCCAAATAATAAATTAGTTTATTGAATCTAATCGAAGTAATAGAAAATCGAATCACTGAGCAATCGCTGAACATGATAAATTAATAAATACAATCGCTGAAATTGATAAAAGAAATAGAAGGAGCAAATTTAATGATAATGAACTATACCAATGATATATGCACGATATGTACGTGCAATATATCATTACAATTTAATGAAATGGGTGCAGATGCAAACAAAAAAAGTTAAACAAATCTATAAAAAAACTAGAAAAATGTCTTAAACTTAACTAACGTTTAATGTATATATCCTAAATAAAGAACTGTCCGCTTGAAAAAATATAAAGCTTAAAGGAAAATATTACAAGTATTTAGCCTTATATTTACCTTATAACAGAAATTTTCATTTCTCTTTGCTCAAAATAAGTAATTTGATATTGCAAGCGTTATTATTTACAGAAAGGAATTTAAGATAACACTGAAGAAAACTAGAGGATAAGAGTATTATGTCTGTGATTTGATTTCTGTGTCATCATGTCCGTGATTTTATTTGGTTCTGTGTGATCATGTCTGTGATATGATCTGGTTCTGTTTGAGATTGTTGTGATAAACAGAGAGAATGTTGAGTATAGTGTGCCATTTTTCACTAAGATAAAAAGACATTTATGTTTAACGATGATAAACAAAAAATTATAAATAATAAAAAAAGATAAAATGATAAACAAAATATTATTTAATACATATTACTATGTCATACTTTCATTATTATAATATTTAGTTGAATTATAAAAGTATAATAATGCGTTTTTAAATTTTTAAAACCAACTTTTCTTTCTTGAATTTCATTTTTATTCCTTATAAAAGTAAGCCTGTAACAAGCTCAATGGATCACGATCTGCTTGCTCGCTACGCACATTACATTACAATAAAATACCGAATTTACAATAAAATACCGAAATCAAAATGACAAATTTTGACTTAGTGGAAAATAAGGAGATTTGAAAGTGACAATGGTATACATTAAAGCTGATTTATAAAATTTTCATTGGACAATGGGAAATTTTCAATAAAAAAAACCAAATTTGGCATGCATTAAGATTCTTTATTTACATTCTTTATTTACATTTATTCTGCATTAAGATTCTTTATTCTTTATTATTGAGTGAATTCAAAATTCACTCAATATCACCTGGTATTATTGTATAATAAAATATACACAAAAAAACAACAAAAGCAAGATAAACTGAAAATATTAATTATAAATTAAACTAAAATAAGCTGAAAATAACACCTAAGTTGTGAACTTAATAATATAACTTAAATAATAAAATAAATTTTAAAACATAAAAGCGGGAATAAATATTAGCTTTTCTTTGTAATTTTAACAAACAATTTTTTAAAATTTCTACATTCTTATATACATTTAATCATATTCATTTTTTTAAAAAATTTAATGCATTAATTTAAAATACATAACCTATTAAAACAGAATCAGGTGTATATTAAACAACATAATATGAATCTTCAACATTGCTTAGCTTTCTTTATATTGTGATTAATGACTCAGAGTAATAAATCGTACACGCTGTCAACAATTAGTTAGTATTAAATGAAAACTAATTGAAATTTGCCAAACACATGTAAATAGTTAGAAAGATCTTTCTTCTTTTATCGATACTCCAATGAATTTTTCTATAGGTAATATAAGAAAAAGAATATTACTTTGCTTTTCTAAATTTTTCATGACCTAACTATCTATAAACGGATAAAACGTCTTTAAAGCTAGATATCTTAGAAACGGAAGGAAGTTTCTCTAGAACAGAAAAGCAGAAAAATCTATATGGAATTGATTGATTTTTTGGGGGGGGGGGGGGACATTCTTATGTTAAGTAGAAATTTCGCGAATTAAACATTTGTTCATATAGTTGTCTATTAAGATTCTTATACATAAATATTTACAAAATATTTTTTTTTAATGACATGTAAGTTTTATTGAAGCTCTATATGTTTCTAACTAAGAATATCAAGCTTAGATCTAGGCAAATTAAAATACATCAAAGCTCAATAAAACTATATTCAAAATTATTTATCATTTTCTACTATTTTAAATCCCAGATCCAACAAAGATTTGA
The DNA here is from genome assembly GCA_026543865.1 of Argiope aurantia. Classification (NCBI taxonomy): domain Eukaryota; kingdom Metazoa; phylum Arthropoda; class Arachnida; order Araneae; family Araneidae; genus Argiope; species Argiope aurantia. The sequence continues at coordinate 1,452,133 of JAPMOR010016510.1, read as the reverse complement.
CAAATAATACGTCACGAGTCCTTTCATCTCCAAAGAAGAAAAGGATCCTATAAGTTTTATGAAAGATTTTGAAAAAAATTAATCTTCGATAACAACTCTTTTCATAGGATATATTTTCGTCATTTCAACTTTTGTAGATTATTCATATTCATATGTAAATATTTATAATACTATGAATAAATAAGCCAGCAGCGTATCTTTTCTGTGGCAGCCAACACGTAAAAAGCAGAACTAACTAAGCACCTTTTGATATCTGACACGCAATGAAAGACCTAACCCCTCCCCCACGATTCAGATCATTGAGTTCTAAGCTTGGATGTCCAAGCCTCTAAAATAATTAGGTGAAATTATGTATTCCACACACGCTGAACTTTTCCATCGAACTGCTTTGTCCTTGCCAAAAGCGGTGTTATCATTCACACTCTTGTTAGCAACCTGCCAGAAGTGTTTCTAAAGACTATATATCCAGGACCACCTCAAGCAGCCGATGTTGACCTTTGATTTATGAAGTAACACCAACGTCATCTTTAAGCTTTGAAGAGATAAAATATCTTCATTGCCTCTCTCATTCCTTTCAATTGATGGTTCTTTAATAGAGTTTTCATTATACTTATTGAGGTAAAAGCTAATCTACAATTAAAAAGAAGCCACAAGTCTCACTTGGCACACACTATACTTCCTTTTCACTCAATGATAATTCAACTGTAATGGTCTCAAGAAGTTTGAATTTAATCAAAACAAACCAAGCTGCTTCACTGAATTCTGTTTTTTAACTGAGCAGTGTTACAATTTAGCACTGAATAAGAAACATTGACAGATGAATAATTTACTTTTTAAAATTAAATCTCTGCTTAAACTCTGTGACATACTTAATGTTGTTTTAATAACTTTAACTATAAGAAGACCTATGGACAATACATCCCACATTTTTATTGAAAAAAACACCAATGCCTGAAATTTCTATAAATATAATTTATGATAAGTTGTTTTCACTAGCCCAATAAATTTGAAAATATCTATTTAGTGCTACTTTGTAATTGTAAAAATATATTTTTATTTACATATTATCGATGCAATAAGAATATTGTTGAAAAAATACATATTCTTTTTATCCTTAAAGGCACATCACCCATTCTCAGTTTCGTATAATTTTCAGCTTTCAGTAAAAGTTCTCTTAGCTACAATAAAATGAAATAAGATTTTACCTGATTCTACTAGAAATGAACAGATGATGAGTAAGAAGAAAAACCGCACGGTCAGTAAGTAGATCATAGCTGAAAAAAAGAAAATTTATTTTACTTCATTTAGTTCATTGACCATAAAACTTGGAACCGATCATCTATATATTAATAGAAAAGTCATTGCTCAAGCATGCGTAAACATTTTAAAACATAAGAATACATTAGTATTCATCTTGCATTTCCATAGTCTTGTTACACATAAAAGTTCTTGTAAGTGGTCATGTATGCACATATTGAAAAGTTAATGAATTTTAGAACTAAACTGTAAAGGAAAACTTTTATATATTCCAGTGACTTCATTTTCACCACAAAATAGCTCAGAAAACAAAATAAATAAATAAATCAGAAAATAATTATGGTTCGCACTCTTGAACTTTGATTAAAACGTTAGGGAACGTGTTATTTGCTCACAATCTCTGTTTGAAATGTTATTAATTTTGGATAATAAGATTCAATTTGGAATTAAAGTATAAACGAGATAGACAATATTTCCATAACTTGTTATAAAAATATTTTTATATAAACAAAAATTATTTGCCGAACTAAGCTAAAATATTTTCCGCATAGGATGATCGAGAAATTTTAATAGGATGAATGTCGCATAAACCTAGCAAAACCAGACGTGTATTTTATTTACAAAATCGCGAAGTTTGTTCATCTTCGAATGATTGTAAATTTTTATTTTCAGCTATTAACAATTTTTAATCATAATTTCTATAAAGATAATTACAAAGGCGTTAATGATTTCTTAACGAATTATCTTTTTATGTAATCAATTAGCTTTCCGTTTTTTAACTCGTGTGATCTTTTTAAAATTTTATTAGCAAACGTTTTCGAATGAAACATTATATTGTTTCTTTCTTTATAAACGTACTTTGTACCATACAAATGCATCTCAAATATTTTCTTTCAGTAATTACGCTAAATTAACCAACCATCTTTGACGAAATCCTAAAATACATCTGATATGGCTCCTACAACAGTTCCGGATGCGTGTGCGACCTTGAGCAATTCCATCCCAATCACCACGTGGTACTTGCAAAAGTCATTGGACATCGCATTTTTAATGCAGTTTTTCCCCCTTCTACATAATCTAGACTCCTCACAAATGTCTGAAATCATCACGTATCACAAAGCAATTTTCCTAAGGTTAAGCCCCTCCCATGTGATCTTCCACTATCACGTACCAGAGATTACTCTGGAGAAACTCTGTGATAAACAGATGATGACGCCTTTGGCTAAAATAACACAGTTTTGAGCTATGTACCATTATGTATCTGCATATCAGGATAAAAAAAGAATTCTTCTCTCTCTCTCTCTCTCTCTCTCTCTCGGGAAAGAAAAAAACAGGATGAATTAAGACCCCTTATGTTGTTCATTGAACAACTCTCAAGTCAATGATCTCAGTCTTGAAATGACAATGTTGGTGTCGTTTCGCATGGTAAGTATTTTTAATAGCTCTCATGTCAGACTTGCTAGTTGCGCATTGGCACGTAGGTTATAATGAAGTGTGGAAATTTCGTTCCGGCACTTTTGTTCGAGAGTGAACTTTTGCATGTCGTCGGAAGTAATTCATTTAAGAAGACATGCCATATTTAAGAGGAATTCTTCCTCTGCTGCATTTTTTAAATCGTTTTGCTTGACTTATATGAAATGAGGAGCTTAACAATGGTTCATACACCGTGCTTATCTTCTTTTCACACTCAAACATTCTGAATTGTTTAGAGATTTATCTTATTATGATCAGAGATTTTAACAAGAATGGTAACTAAAAAAATTCTTGCTGTTTGATTCCACAATTTATAGAAATCAAAGATACCTATATTTTTGCTTTCCAGGTATTTGAATATTTCGACTTTTCTTCAACTTAACTTTCGTTTAATATTTAAAAAGTAAATAATCTCATTTAAATAATAATCCTTCGTTCGAAGAACTTGAGATTTATTTCATTTCCAACCTTTCATAATTCAAATATTTTATAGTTTGTATAGTAGAGCCATAAAAACTCAGATAAATTAGATCCTTTTGATAAACATGTTTATTAAACTAATATTAAAAGTAATTTTATATCATACTCTAAGTTATTTCGTTTTTGTGTTTCTGACTAACGCTTTAAATATAATTTTCGTAACTTTTTAACTATACGTATAATGGAGTAACCAATTATTTGCAACTTTATTTATACGCAGTTAGCTAGTAAATTCAAGATTAATGCGTCTATCTAAACTAAACCCTCTTTACGATCTGGATTGGAATATTTTATTGCCAATTTAAAACATTTACTTTCGTGGAACGACGCTCGTAAATCCGAGAGCAGCAAGAAAAAAAGAATAAAATCTTCACAGGACAAGAAGTCGAAACACTCGCGTAAGGAAACCATATAAAAAATGGTAATGCATTTATTAAATCACTTTTTTTCTCTTATGTAACACCTAATAATTCAACCGCTTAGTAAACTTTTATTACATCGAATTTATATGTTAAATAAAACACTATAATCGTAACAATGTGCAAGATGATGGCTCTTACCAATGATATTATCCCATTATAAGTGATATTAAAAGCTCAAATTTCTTTTCGTTTGCTTCTTACAAGAAAAAGCAATTACACCTGTGGTGCAAATCAAACTTAGAGAGCCTAGATTGAGAGTTAGCATGCCTAATCGGATTTCCAAGTAGCAGTTTTAAGTATCAGGCAAAGAATAAGTGAAAAAAGCTAGGCACTATGTATATTTTGCCTCACAAATACTGACTAAAAAAGGAAGGCTTCTGCAATAGAGGTCAGAAAATTTGAAGTGGATAAATTCGAAATTCATTACCTCCGTTTTTTTAGTTTAACGCTTGACATTACAAAGTATTCACGGTCATCTTGAAACACCATTATTTTGATTGTTATAGTTTTATGTTAAGAAATCGCGCAAGAATGTTAAAAAAGTTTTCTGATTTAATTAGTTTTATTGAAGTTTTTTAAATGATAATATTCTGTGAAAGCAAAGGATGGATGAACAATATATATATTAAAATAATATTAGTGTCTGAATTCAAGAATCGGATAGTCCATATGAAACATTCTCTCATTTCAACTTCGTCTATTTGACGAAGTATAGCGAAATCTGGCTTTTGTGCAATATAAATCAAACTCAAAAGTGAAATATTGTCCATGCATATTTGTATTTCATGAAATTTGTATTCGGCTTCTACAGATTTAATAGAAAAGCAAATTTAATTTTAATTTTTGTATATCTTGGTAGCGTAATGCGAAATGCCAAGCTGGTAACTTAAATCAGGCCATGTATCGTCCATAGACTCGTATATAAGAACCATACAAAATAAATATACTGGATTTGTCTAGCATTTCCTTTGTAAATAGAGTGGAAAAATCTGAATAAAATACAGTTTCTTTGGTAAATGATATCCCTTCGTAATTGAACCTTATATTTGGTACAATTTGCTGTACAATAAACTTAATGTCTAAAATCCCTTCCATACTATTATTGCTATAATCACTTCAACAGAATACTTCGGACGACACATATGAAAATTTTTGAACATCTTATGAAATTATTTTACACTCGCAGCTCATGAACTTTTTTATATTCTCAGTTTAGTAAATGCATCCCAATTTCAACTTTTTGGTTGAACCCTCTTACTTGCTTGATTGAATTATAGACAAATGACTCATCCAAGTTCGGCTTATACATTTTTAGATTGCCTATGATATTATATATATATATATATATATATATATATATATATATATATATTTGCAAGTCAAACAATTTACGAAAAAAATTTCAATAAAAATAATAATATAAAAATATTAAAGAGTCTTGAATGACTTTTTTCAAAAGCGATGTTCTTTTATTTCATCCAATAAAGATAAGCAAGAACAAATTATTTCTGCAATACCCAATGATTTATTCGAATGCTAAATAAAGTCATACAACCACTGAATAGCATTGCGACTTAAACGCAAGTATAATAAACCTCATCCATAACAATAATAGTTAGTGTCAAACTACAGATAATAAACTTTTATAACAAATTGTTAAAATTACTGTGGAATTGATAAACTCGTAAAAGTCTCTGACCATCATTTAAACGTCATCCATTCTTCTCACAACACGTAATGAATACCAATTATATTCTTTCTTAAAAGTTCGCTCAGCATTTCAATCAGGTTTCCCCGTCATCGCAATCTTGGTAAGAAAGAGAATAGCGAACAATTTTCTTCTACAAGAATATCATCGAAAACACTTCATAACAAAAAAGAAGAAGAATCGTGATTACAATCTTGATTCTTCGTCCAACATTTTAGCTGCCCCAAAGCTGTTTAGAAAAGGAGTAAAAAAGGAGGAATAATAAGATGATGAAAAAGAAGCACAAGATCTGTAAAGAAAGCTGCTTACGCTCGCCACGAAGATGTATTTAATTGCTGACCTTAAGTTCAGAACATATTGACAATCATTTAGAGGTCAAGGATGTGTCACGGCAGTGCCGGCAAACAAGTTTAGAAATGAAATTTCAAAAGACTACTCTGATAGAGTTCAAGTTGTTAGAAATTATGTGAACTATGCGATAATGACCTTATTCTAGTATCTGGAATTTATTATAATTTTTGAGTTTTATTTCTATTAATTTCATATAGAATGTGAATCAAATTTAGTATCACATTAGTACCTTTGAAAAAAGTTACGTTTTAGACAGAAAAAGATTAAAGCAAGCGATTTCAAATCAAAGTATATTGAAATTATTTAAAGGTCAAGAATGTATCATGATCAAGGCTGCAAACAACTTTTAGAGTTCGAAGGCGTTCAGAGTTCAAGTCGTTAGAAATTATGTGAGCTTTTAGTGATATTTTTATGATCTCTAGAATTTATTGTATTTCTGAGCTTTAACTCTACCAGTTTTAAATGTAATGGGTACTACTTTTTAGAATAACATAAACTGGTTTAGAATACTTTATTACTAGATAGCATACAAGAGTAAACGACAATTTCAAATTCGCTTAATATTTAAAAAGAACTTGAATTACCTTTTACAAACACTTTAATAGAATTTGAACCACTTTTCATTATCACATTAATTTTTAAAAAGAAAAACTTAAATTAGTGAGTTGCTCTGATATTGAGATTCTAAAATGATTGATCGGAACCATGTAAAAAAAAATTTTTTTAATCTTTAAAAAACATTATAAAAGTCTGACAACAAGTATTTCTTAAAAAATGCATTAAAATTAGTAAATAAATAACCATAACAAAAACATTTTATAAAAATAAGACAAAAATCCAGATTGAATAGAAATTACCTGCTGCTAAATCCACTTACTTACCTGCTATTAGACATCACGATTGTATGCCGTTTTACTGAAGAAAGTGTTACTTTTATCTGCTAACGCAAATATTATTTTTGAAGTAAAGTACTTGACTTGTCGTACTATGGCCGATTTTTTACGCTTTGATATTTATTGACATTGCACTTAAAAGTATGTTAAAAAATTTTGCATGTAATACATCGTTTTATATATTTAATGACAAATTAGAAAGTCATCGATTTTTCAGAATGTTATTTTTTTATGAAGATTATATTTGAATATAGAAATAAAATTGCTGCATTTTAGGCACAGTACTTTTATTTCATAAATAATATAATTACACAACTTCATTTATGTCAGGAATAAAAGAATTGAACATTTAGTTAATTATCAAATTACTCTTTATAACTTTCTTCTCTTACCAAAGCGCACGAGCATTTTATAATTTAATAATAAGAAGAAGCATTGTAACATTCACTTAGGGATTTTCGAACTTTGAATTTAACTGTAGTGAAATCCTTAACATTAATAAAAATTGTGTAACTTTTTTAAATATTCAAAAAATTTCTACTATTCATTTGAAAACAAAAACTTTTAACAGTTTTGTAATATGACAGTAAGAATTTGTAATTGATCCTCTCTCACGGGCGATAAAAATGTTTCTTACCAGATGGACGCCTTTTCTCTTTATTTCAGGCTTACAAAAAATTAATCAAATACACATTTCTATTTTAAACTTGAAACGTTTCATTACAAATTTTATATGTATTTATTCTTTTATAAAACATAAGATTAATTTCTAATATTAAGAAAAATTAATTTCGCTAAGTATTTGACTTAAATTTGCTTGTTTTATTTAAAAAAAGATTCAATTTGTTATAATTTAATTTATCTTTACTAATTAGTTTGTTTAAAACTGATTAAATTTAATGATATAAAGAAATTTCCTAAATTTAATGAAGCTCTTATTAACACATCAAATTTGCAACTTATTTGAGTACAAACCAATGCTTAATGTTATTGAGCATTTGTTTTTAAAGAAAATAGAAAAATAGAAGATTTTGAGCAATTTAAAAGATAATTTATTTTATTTTTCAATATTACATTAAAAAATAGTTTTATATCTGAAAAAGTATTTGCAAATTACATACTAGAAAATATTTTAAATCCGAAATTTTTTTGAATATTTAAGAAGAGAATTATGAGTTAGAAAGCGAAATAACATTTCTAAACAAACTTTTCTCTAATTGGCATGCAAAACATTTTAATGCAGTTTATTCAAAGATAACGTCAATGAGGATATATATTAGCATACAAATTTTATCATCTTTAGTCGTATCTTGAAAATAATATCACAAAAGAAGTAACTTATTAAGGGGAAAGTAATTCAGGAATTCTTGTAAATACAATATTTACATTCAATAATCTTTTCACTTAACTTGCAAGAGATATAAACTTCAATTTAACGTAAAATATCAATCAGCATAGAAAAAATAACTAAGCATCGATATATTACTTAATTCTATATAACGTAATATTGTTGAAAATATGCGAATACGTATTAAATTTATTTTCAAGTACTTCAACCATTAATAAATGTTTTAATTTCTTATTCAAAACCAGAGATGCTTCAAGTGCATATTCAGTCAAATGAAGCACACATTTTCTCTCGAAAAAACATTAACACTATCAGAAATACGATCTGTGAAGAAGAAGAGCAACAGGTGAAACGAAATTACACATCAAATTGTGCGGTCAACAGAAACGATCTATTAACGCTTCATATGATGTGACATAAGATCAAAAAATCCGCCTTTCCGTAGCCTTGAAAGCTAAGAAGGAAACTTTCACCTTTCCTTTTTTTCGTACAAAAACGGAGAGAAAGTGGTAATTTATTATCTTTTTCTCCTCTTCGAGGAGAGAGTGGATGAAGGCATGATACTTCCCAGTTAGTCATCGGAGCTCTACACGTCAGAGCTCATTGGATTCTTCCTTTTTGTGTATGCAAGCATCGCTCACGGAAGTCTTGAGGTTGAAAGAAAGTGGAGCATTGCTTCACTACCAAGGTCGGAGAAAGTCTTGTTGAATTTGTCTATTAGAAATGACCATATCGGATGATCAAATGGATTCATTTAGAATATTTTTGTCTTAATGAAATCGAAATGGTAGCTATAGATAGCGAATAAATCAACGATTATCAAAGATGTATAATCTTTTATGCCCATTCTTTGAATGATTAATTTGATCTAAAATTCTATTCCTTTAGCATACAAAGCTGAATTAAGCTATTTTAAATGGATTGTTTTAGAAATTCTTTGCAGAATTGAAATTGAAATGTTAGTGAATAAATCGATATCTTATGCCGATTCTTCGAATACCTTTGTTTGAAATCCTTTGCGTTATTTCTTAGAATGAATAAAGGTTTGAGGAATTTACCTACAATAATACTAATTTTAAATCAGATCTATTATTTTAGAAAATTTTCTATTAAAGGCAATCAGCGGTGAAAAATCTGAATAAATTGATTATCTCATGTCTATTCCTTGGAACGCTTGATTAATTTGAAACTTCGAAATAGAGTTAATTTCTAACATGTCTGCATTTTCTCATCGGATTATATGTTATTCTTGAACGTTAGTGGATTAAAATATCTCATCAAGAAATAATTTCAGCAACCCAGAACTAATCGCTGTTGGATTCAGAAATCTGAAATATCTAATCTTAGATAAGCTATATTAGAATGTTTACACACTAATGAAATATTAACCGTAATTTCAATCCAAAAAGAAAACTCTATAAAAATAAGTAGTTTTTTATCCATTCCTCGAATAAATGAATCTGAAAAATTCAACAAATAGTTAAAAATATCAAAATGCCAGCTTTTATAAACTGCGTAATTTTATAAAAACATATTTTTGAAATTGATCTTTACTACGTATAATTTATTTCTATAAAAACGTAACCGAAGGGAACTTTTAATCAATTTAATTTTGAAAGCAACAGCAACAATTTGGAATTATCTCTAAAAGATATGACGAACGAAATGTCCGACTTCATTTAAGCCCATAAGAAAAGACACAATTAAGATGAATTATATAGATAGATAGATATTAAATTAGATATTAAATCACTTTTTTCTAATAAAATCTAATTAAATTATTCTATAAATTTAATGCCAAAACTGCAGTTATTTGAAATAATTTTTAAGAAATTTGAATAATTATCTTTGAATTTCACACATACTTATTGATAACCGGCGAGAAATGATTTAATGTTAAATATAAACGATAAGTATTTAAATGCAATAATATTTTAAATACAAAAAAGTACCCAATACCAATATTTTAATAAAAAAAACATAACAGGTTTCAATAAATTGTTACTAACTTTAAACTCAAGGTATCCATACTTAAGCACCCAACAATGCAAGCACAATTTTTCAAGCAAAATGAGTTCATAATTTTTTTAAATAATGAAATATTTCTTAATAAATAGCATTAATGCAATCTCATCAATAGCTGCTCGAAATTTCATTACGTTCAGACTCACAAAAAATAAATCTTTTCATTCCGGAATACGAATTTAGCTGAAGTCTCACTCATTTCTTAAGGCTCTAAAATTTAATTAAATTAATTTTATTCAAATCCAAAAATAAAATATCTTATTTCAAATAACATTAACGAAATATTGAGCAAAATTCAATTTTAAAATATCTATGAACGCTAATAATATTTTTAGAAATAATATTAGTAAGTGAAAGAAACTGTGAAAAATTATCACTTACTTGCTTCGGCTTTAGTTGAAGGTTGATGTTAAGTCCGTTTCAAGCACTAACAGTCCAACCTGTTGTTTCTGGGATCCATGGAGGTAAACAAATGTTAGGCTCTGGGCCTGATGCCGTTTAAATACCTAGAAAGGAGCCCTCGGCTGGATTGTGCTACGATTGGTGGGAGAAAGGACCCATCATCTTCAGTGGATGGGAACGGGGGGGAAAATCCGCCAGAACTGGAATCAACCAGGGATCGTGCCACAGGTGACTAGCCACTTTTACTCACTCCACTTTCTCCCGCGATCTTAGCTCTTCAGTCTCAAACAGATCTGTTTTCTTTTGCATTGAAGCATGATTGATGTTTCCAGTGCTAGGATGGGGCCCCCAACTCCTCACATAATTGTTTTCTCACCATTCCGATTCCCCCCCCCCCCATTTGCCCAATCTTTTATAAAGAAAAAGAAAGAGGAATCATGGCGTGATTTCATCTACAAGATGTCAAATGAGGAGGTTTATTGTTAAAGAAGAGATTTCAGCGTTGTTTTCTCACAGCCTTCAAAGATTCTGATTTTTTTTTTTTTTAGCTGCTGTGTTGGCTCCGCATTGTTAACTAATTTTGGGGTACGTAAAATTAAAAGGGTTCAATTTGAAATTTTTAAATAAACTCATTTTTTTCCCTTTATTTTCCATATTTCATCTACTTTGTTGAATTTAATGGAATTTTCTAAAAAGTCTTTCTTCTATCACATTGAAACAGGATTTTTTTTCCTTCCAGTACTACAATTCTACTCCTCAAAAAATCCTGACAGAATTATTTTCTCATCATTCCGATGCTATTCATATAAGAATTTTCATATGTATGTGTGTGTGGAGAGAGAGAGAGAGAGAGAGAGAGAGAGAGAGAGAGAGAGAGAGAG